>JZKD02S2334068.1:1730968-1745891 GCA_000966675.3 Picea glauca
CTGATCAAAACACCATACAGATAGTCTTATACTGAAACCATTCAATTGCACAAACCATGAACATACATGTCAGAATATTAATTTCAAGATATGAGATATAACACTTATCAGAAAAACACTAGGTTTGATGTAACTGCTGAGAGGGGTTATTGTTTCCACCCAACCGTAGGCTCAGCGATTCTGAATGGATTTACCACTAGCCACCCCCAAGCTTAGACCACAATGCTGTGAGACTGAGTCTTTGTTCATCAGAAGTCGAGAATGAAGGTTACTCTCCTTCTTCTCTGCTTATCAATCACTCTGTATATTTTTCCAGAGTCCTTCTGATTTCTCCCCTCTTGCGATCACTGTCGTGACTACCCTCTTCCACACCTCTTTCCAGACTTTTCTTTTCTGGCGAGGTTGCATGTGGCCCAAACTTCCCCACGGTGGTCAGGTCTGAGGCTTCCATGGATGGGCGGTTCACCCCCATCCCTCATTAACTCATGAGGAGCCTCTTCACCTACCAACCTGGCGAGTAATTCATTTCGGGGCCAGTGAGCTGCTCTTGATCTTTGGGCCAGTGAATACCAAATACGGTATTGGTTTCGGTGGAAGTTAACACCAGCATTCTAGGTGCCTTCCACCACCTTTCATCAGCCATCATGGTCTCTTTTGAGCGCATCCCCCTCCCTGTAGTCCCACAACATATATTCATAACATTATTTACATTCGTCGACCTTTTATACTAAGGTCCATTCAAAATCACACATTCACATCTTTGAGTCTGCCATAGTTCTTGGCCAATATAGTTATTTTTATAGACTGGGGGAAATAGGGTGTTACAATTCTGTCCCCCTTAAAGGAACATCATCCTCGATGTTCTATCTATCAATATGACATGTATGTATAGAGGTAAACACAATTGGATATGCCTATTTCATGGCATCCTCCATTTCCCATGTAGCCTCATTTGGGCCAAAATGTCTCCACTGCACCTTGACCTGTGTAATGGTTTGGTTCCGGAGCAGGGTTTCCTTTCTATCCAATATGCATTGAGGTTCTGGTAGGAATTCTCCCTCTGGTTCCACCTGGATCATAGACCAGTCAATTATATGATTAGAATCATGTACATATTTCTTCAATAATGAAACATGAAAAACATTATGTGCTTTTACTGTGGGAGGAAGTGATAACCTATAGGCTATAGGTCCCACTCTATCTAGAACCTCAAAGGGTCCACAATACTGAGGTGCCAACTTGGCACAAGCTCCCATTTTCAGGGAACTCTTCATGGGCCTAACTCTGAGATATACATGGTCTCCCATCTTGAACTCTCTTGGAGTTCTCTTTTGATCGGCGTAACTTTTCTGTCGGTTCTGAGCGACCTTCAGGTTTTGTTTTATCCGAGTCACTTGTTGTTCCATTTATTTCAACATGTCAGGTCCAAAACAAATTATGCTTATGGGATTACTCCAACTAATAGGAGTGTTGCACAGCCTACCATAGAGGATTTTAAAGGGACTCATCTTTAAGGATTCTTGGTAGCCGTTGTTGTAGGAGAATTCCACCAGTGGCAGGTAGTCTTCCCACTTCTTGGGTTGATGCATTACATGCGTTCTTAGCATGTCTTCTAGTATTTGGTTCACTCTTTTCGTCTGTCCATCGGTTTGAGGGTTATAGGTGGTGCTAAACAACAACTTGGTCTCTAAACCCACCATTAGTGATTTCCAAAAGTTGGAAGTGAATTTCGTGTCTCTGTCAGACACGATCTCTTTCATCATACCATGCAGTCTGAATATCTTTTTCATGAATACCTGAGAGATGTCTATTGCCTTGCAAGTCAACTTGACGGGGATGAAATGAGCAGACTTGCTCAATTTATCCACCACTACCATAATGGCATCATTCTGTTTGGTCAAGGTTGGTAACCCAGTGATGGAATCCATGGAGATGGTTTCCCATTTCCATTTTGGGATTGGTAAAGGTTGCAATAATCCTTTTGGGTGTCGGTGTTCTGCTTTAACCCGTTGGCACTCTATGCATTTGGATAAGTACTCGGCTATGTCTTTCTTCAACCCATGCTAGTAGAATTGTTTCCTAGTGGTCATGATCATCTTCTGGTATCCTCGACGACCAGTATAGGGTATTTTATGTAGTTCATCCAGTATGAACCTATTCAAGTCGTCACAATATGGCATATACAATCTGCTTCGGTAAGTGAGCAGACCTCCTTCCATCATCTGGTAGTATTTTTACTTTACCCCGGTGGGCTCTTGCTATAGGTACGAGGTCACAGTCTGGATGAAGGGATTTGTTTCTTGTGCATTTCTGACTCTTTCCTTGACATCCGTCTTACAGGTGCTCACCGTTGCCAAGTTTATTGTTTTCATACTTCTGCTAAGGGCATCGGCCACCCTATTTTATCTTCCTTTAATGTCTTTGATTTCAAAATCAAACTCGCTAAGGAAGGCCATCCACCTAGCTTGTCTGGCATTGAGCTTCAGTTGGTCAAACAAATATCGCAATCCACACTGATCTGTCATAAGTACAAATTTCCTTCCTAGGAGGTAATGCCTCCCCATTTTTAAGGCGTGCACTATAACAGCTAGCTCCAGATCATGGGTCACATAGTTGACTTTGTGCTCATTCAATTTTCGAGACTCATAGAAGACCACACTTCCTCCCTGCATAAGGACTCCTCCGAGCCCTTCCTTACAGGCATTTGTGCACACGAGGAAGTCATCTTTGGGATTGATGATCTTCAGCATGGGTGCGTGGGTTAGTAGATGTTTTAGGGTTTGAAATCTTTCTTCACATTTTTGTGTCCATGTAAATTTTGTCCCCTTTTTCTGGAGGGCAGTGATTGGACAACCAATCTTAGAGAATCCTTTTATAAATACCCTATATTATCCTTCTAATCCCATAAAGGATATGATATCCAAAACATCCTTTGGGGTAGGCCATTCTGTGATACACCTGATCTTATCAGAGTCTACTACTACCCCTTCTTTGGATAGGACATGACCCAATTAATGTATTTTCTTTTGGAAGAAGTCACACTTGCTAAATTTGGCATAGAGATGATGTTATCTTAGCACTTGAAGCACAAGCCTAAGGTGTTCCTCATGTTCCTCTCTATTCTTGGAGTAAATTAGTATGTCATCAATAAAAACTAGCACAAATTTGTCTAGGAATTTGCTGAGCACATTGTTCATTAAGCACATAAAAGTGGCAGGGGCATTGGTTAACCCAAATGGCACTACCACAAACTCATAGTGACCATACCGCATCTGGAAGGAATTTTTATGGATTTCTTCACCCTTGATTCTAACTTGATGGTACCCTGACCTCAAGTCAATCTTTGAGAAAATAGACACACCCCCCAATTGATTGAATAGGTCATCGATCCTGGGCAATGGGTACTTGTTCTTTATGGTTACCTCATTGAGTTGTCTATAATCTACACACAATCTAAGGGTCTCGTCCTTCTTTTTCAAAAATAAAACTAGTGCTCCCCATGGAGACACGTTGGGCCGGATATATCCCTTATCCATCATTTCTTTCAATTGCAATTTGAGTTCAACTAGTTTAGGTGTGCTCATTCGGTAGGGTGTCCTAGACACCGACACCACTCCCAGTGCAAGCTCTATCAAGAAGTCAATATCCCTTCTCAGAGGTAGACCTGGTACCTCTTCCAGAAATACATCTCTGTATTCTCTCAGGGTAGGGTGGTCTTCAAGGCTTGGTTTGTCATCTTCAATTGTTTTCAACACCTGTATTGCATATAGGGGACATAATTTTCGGCAATACCTTCTCATTTGTAGAGATGATATTTGTCTCACCGAGACAGGTTTTTGGATCCCTTGAAGGGTTATCCTTTTTCCTTCTTTACTTACACATTCTAAGTTTTATGGTAACAGTCCAATCTGGATTTATGGGTGTCTACCTAATCCATACCAATCAACAGATCATATGTTCCCAGGGGTAATATGTTAAGGGTTGTGTGGGTATGGCCTCTGCTACCCTTCTTTTGGTGCTAGTGGCTAACTGTACCAAACATGGCTTGGTAGTTTTATGTGGTTGTAGTTTATACTTATCAATAGTCTTAGGGGCTATATAACTCAAGTTTGAACCAGGGTCAATCAGAATAGACACTAGATGGTTGGAAATCATACCTTCTATTTCCACCACTAAAGCTTGGTGGTCGGCTTGGATATTATCCAAGGCTACATAAATTTGCAGCACAATCCTAGCCACATCATTAGTGGTGGTAGCTTCCTAGATGCTGTAAATTCTCTGACTATTCTGTTGTCGATGTGGACAGTCTCTCAGTCGTTGTTCTTCTCTGCAACCCAAACATTTCAAAGGTTCTCTCTTTGGGTTATCAGCCTTCACTGGTACATATCCAAAAGTTTTATTTCCGCCCAAGGAGGGTAAGTTCTACTGGTGTACACTCTGGGCTGGGAAGCTCATCCTTGAGTTCTTCTTATAGTTCTTAAATATTGGGGATTTAATCCCCTTTCTCTAAAATCCCAAACTATTCTTCGGTTTACATCCTTCATGAGGTTCTATCCAATGTCCAAACTGTTCATGACAATATCTTGCCTTTCAGATAGTGCCTTCTAGGGTCTTTGTCTCATCAAATTCAATTTTGTTCTGATAGTCCTTAGGTAGTCCGTTGATGAAACGTTGCACCTTTTCCTTTTCTACTTTTATATAAAGTACATACCTTAACAACTCGAGGAATCTGCTGACATATTCCTTTATAGTGAGTTGCCCCAGTTTGAGTTCATAGAATTCTTTAGTCTTTTCGTCAAAATATTTTTCTGACGGATACTTCTTCCGGAAGTATTTCTCAAACTATTCCCAAGACAAGTCCTCTTCATGAACCCATTTCACATTCTTAAGGTCTTCCCACCAAATGGAAGCCTTTCCATTCAAATTGAAGGTGGCCACTCGGGCCTTCAAATTTTCTAAGAAGTCATGGACTCTGAAATACTTCTTTAGTCCAAGCAGTCAGGCCTCTGCTTCCTCTCCCTTCTTTATTTCACTGTTGAAGGAGGGTGGCTTGGCCTTCCTAAATTCTTCATATTAATGACCCTTGGAAAGCTTTCTCTTCTTCTGTCTTCTTCAGGAATAAGAACTAGTTCTGTTGCTAGAATAGCCCTTCGAACCGCCAGCTTCTTTCCCAGAGGAATCATTCGCCACTTGTCCTTTACATCTAGGATGGACCTTTTTCAAGGTTCTCATCTCAGTGTGGCCGCTGATATGACCATGTTTCTGTATTTCAGGTTCATGCTGAATTTGTCTTTGTAGGTCGGATAAACTCTATAGAAAAATTGCATTAATTTCTGTTTGCTTATCTTGTTCTTTCATCATCCTCTCATTGTCATCCTTGCAGCTTTGTAATTCGACGATGAGCCTCCTCACAGTATCAGCTAGATCTAGAGGGGTCCCTACTACACTCCTTTCATCAGACTCTTTGTCTCTATTGTGGGAGCCCTCCCCCACTTCATGGTTAGTCACCATTCTCTACGTCTGCAATTTCCCGCGGTTGATCTTCTGCTTTGTGTGCAAAAGAAAAACGTTGGTTGTTAGTCAATATTTATATTAATTTATAACCAGTACATAATTCATATTTTTCACATGCACACCCACAATAGGAGTTTTCATTCTTAACTTCAACTTTTGATTAAGAAGGTTAAGACAGGGGGTTACTCCTTTTAGGAGTGTTTTGAACGGATATCCTCAACTCGTTCATGAGCCCAAGTAGGCCAAGTGTTGTAACCATGCTCTGATACCAATTTGTAACACACCCACCACGGGGCTAGAAATTTTTTGGTTTTTCTTCCTTATTTCGGAGGGACAACACTCCCCGATATTCTAAGGAGCCTAGCGCAGACCCTCCATTCCCTTTAAAGTCTCCCATATGACCGTGGCTATGCCAAAATTCCTTACCAAGAAGGCACCTCTGCTATCATGATACAGGGAGTCATGAGGCAAGCGATCCCTTTCTCTCTTTACATTCGAGGGGTCGAAACTCGAAATGGACCTAACCACTTGTTGAGATTAACAAAAACCTGGAATAAGTTTGGTACTCTACCCTTTGGGGTTTCCTCCATCAGGATTTTGGCATGTGCGATGACAGGAGGTCTCACACCTAGGTTTCCCGGGAGTTGAAACTCCAAAATATATATATATATATATATATATATATATAGCTCAGCCTATTTCGGTAATTTGCAAATCGGGATTTCTGGATGTGCGATGACAAGAGGTCTCCCACCTGGGTTTCCTGGGGAGCGAAACTCCAAAACACCAAACTCTAAACATACTCCACTATTTCAGGATTTCCTCCATTGGGATTTTTGGATGTGCGATGACAGGAGGTCTCGTACCTGGGTTTTCCGGGGGCCAAAACTTTGAAACATGAAACTCTAAACATGCTCCACTATTTTGGGATTTCCTCCATCGGGATTTCGGGATGTGCAACGACAGGAGGTCTCGCACCTGGGTTTCATGGGGGATGAAACTCTGAAACACCAAACTCTAAACATGCTCCACTATTTTGGGATTTCCTCCATCGGGATTTCGAGATGTGTGATGACAGGAGGTCTCACACCTGGGTTTCCCAGGAGCCAAAACTCTGAAACCTACATACATGTATATATATATCGCTCAGCTTATTTTAGGAATTCACAAACTGGGTTTTCGAGACTGGCGAATACATGGGGCCCACACTTAGGTACCCCGGGTGTTGAAATACCGAAATATAATAACTTCTCCACACTCTATCTTTTCGGGATTGCGCCAGTTGGGATTTCGGGAATTGTGAGTACAAGGGAACTCTCCCTTGGGTATTCTGGTTATCGAAATGATGAGATATCGTAACTTATCTGCACGCTATCATTTTGGGATTTCGCAATTCGGGATTTCGATACTTGTGAGTATGAGGGAATTCTCCCTTGGGTATTTCGGGTACCGAAACACCGAAATATAGATATTTAGCTACACACTGTCATTTTGGGATTTCGCATGTCAAGATTTCGGGACTTGCGAGTATACGGGAACTCACCCTTGGGTTTCCTGGATACCAAAACTCCGAAATACCAACTCTTAAACTTGCTCATCTTATTTCGGGGTTTCTTGCATCGGGATTTCGCAAGTCAGGGTTTCGAGACTTGCGAGTACAAGGGAACTTTCCCTTGGGTTTCCCAGATACCGAAACTCCAAAATACCAACTCTTAAACCTACTCATCTTATTTCGTGGTTTCTTCCATCAGGATTTCGCAAGTCGGGGTTTCAGGACTTCCGAGTACAAGGGAACTCACCCTTGGGTATTCCAGGTACAGAAATATCGAAGTCTAAAAGGACCATTCAATCTCGTGCAGGGTTTTAAGACTTACGCCATAAAATCCTTTAGAAGATCCTTGGATAAACTTTCAAAAAGGGTGTCCCTGTGGGGAGATCTATCCAGGGCATTACTTGAGACAAATAAGAGAATAAGTTTTCCGAGAATAGACTTGAAAACTGAATATGTTCAATATATATATATATATATATATATATATATATAAGCCATAGGTGGTCTTTCCAATATAAGCATACAACCACCATTTCTAATCAAAACACCATACAAATAGTCTTATACTAAAACCATCCATAATTGCAAAAACCATGAACATACATGTCAGAATATTAATTTCAAGATACGAGATATAACACTTATCAGAAAAACAACAGGTTTGATGCAACTGCTGAGAGGGGTGCTCATTTCCACCCAACCATAGGCTCAACGATTCTAAATGGATTTACCACTAGCCACCCCCGAGCTTAGACCATGATGTTGTGAGACTGAGTCTCTGTTCATCAGAAGTCAAGAATGAAGGTTACTCTCCTTCTTCTCTTTTTATCAATCACTTTGTATGTTTTTCCAGATTCCTTCTGATTTCTCCCCTCTTGTGATCTCTGTCATGACTGCCCTCTTCCATACCTCTTTCCTACCTTTTCTTTTCCAGCGAGGTTGTGTGTGGCATGAACTTCCTCGCGGTGGTCAGGTATAAGGCTTCCACGGATGGGAAGTTCACCCCCATCCCTCATTAACTCATGAGGAGCCTCTTCACCTACCAACCTAGTGAGTAACTCATTTCGGGGCCAGCGAGCTGCTCTTGATCTTCGGGCCAGTGAAGACCAAATACGGTATTGGTTTTGGTGGAAGTTAACGCCACTATTCCAAGTGCCTTCCACCACCTTTCATCATCCACCGTGGTCTCTTTTGAGCCCATCCCCGTCCCAGTAGTTTTGAAATATATATTCATAACATTATTTACTTTCCTCGACCTTTTATACTAAGGTCCATTCAAAATCACACATTCACATCTTTGAGTCTGCCATAGTTCTTCGCCAGTATAGTTAATTTTACAGATTGGGGGAAACAGGGTGTTACAATTCCCTCCCCCTTAAAGGAACATCATCCTCGATGTTCTATCTATAAATATGACATGTATGTATAGAGGTAAACAAAATTGGATATGCCTATTTCATGGCATCCTCCATTTCCCATGTAGCCTCATCTGGGCCAAAATGTCTCCATTGCACCTTGACCTGTGCAATGGCTCGGTTCTGGAGTGGGGTTTCCTTTCTGTCTAGTATGCATTGAGGTTCTGGTAGGAATTCTCCCTCTGGTTCCACCTGGATCACAGACCAGTCAATTATATGATTAGAATCATGTACATATTTCTTCAATAATGAAACATGGAAAACATTATGTTCTTTTACTATGGGAGGAAGTGCTAGCCTATAGGCTACAGGTCCCACTCTATATAGAACCTCAAAGGCTCCACAATACCAAGGTTCCAACTTGGCACAAGCTCCCATTTTCAGGGAACTCTTCCTGGGCCTAACTCTGAGATATGCATGGTCTCCCGTCTTGAAATCTCTTGGAGTTCTCTTTTGGTCAACATAACTTTTCTGTCAGTTCTGAGCGACCTTCAGGTTTTGTTTTATCTGAGTCACTTGTTGTTCCATTTCTTTCAACATGTCGAGTCCAAAAGAAATTATGTTTACGGGATTACTCCAACTGACAGGAGTGTTGCACGACCTACCATAGAGGACTTCGAAGGGACTCATCTTTAAGGATTCTTGGTAGCTTTTGTTGTAGGAGAATTCCACCAGTGGCAGGTAGTCTTCCCACTTCTTGGGTTGATGCATTACATGCATTCTTAGCATGTCTTCTAGTATTTGGTTCACTCTTTCCATATTTCCATCGGTTTGAGGGTGATAGGCAATGCTAAACAACAAATTGGTCTCTAAACCTGCCATCAGTGATTTCCAAAAGTTGGAAGTGAATTTCGTGTCTCTGTCAGACACAATCTCTTTCAACATACCATGCAGTCTGAATATCTCTTTCATGAATACCTAAGTAATGTCTATTTCCTTGCAAGTCGACTTGACGGGGATGAAATGAGAAGACTTGCTCAATTTATCCACCACTACCATAATGTCATCATTCTATTTGGTCGAGGTTGGTATTTCAGTGATGGAATCCTTGGAGTTGGTTTCCCATTTCCATTCTGGGATTGATAAAGGTTGCAATAATCCTGCTGGGTGTCGGTGTTCTTCTTTAACCTGTTGGCACTCTATGCATTTGGCTAAGTACTCGGCTATGTCTTTCTTCAACCCAGGCTAGTAGAATTGTTTCCTAGTGGTTGTGATCATCTTCTGATATCTTAGATGACCAGTATAGGGTCTTTTATGTAGTTCATATAGTATGAACCTCTTCAATTCATCACAATCTAGGATATACAATCTTCTTCGATAAGTGAGCAGACCTCCTTCCATCATCTGGTAGTCTCCATACTTTACCCCGATGGGATCTTTCTATAGTTACGATCTCACGGTCTGGATGAAGGGATCTCTTTCTTGTGCATTTCTGACTCTTTCCTTGACATCTGTCTTACAGGTGCAAACTGCTGCCAGGTGAATTGTTTTCATACTTTCGCTAAGGGCATCAGCCACCCTATTTTATTTTTCTTTAATATGTTTTATTTTGAAATCAAACTCACTAAGGAGGGCCATCCACCTAGCTTGTTTTGCATTGAGCTTCGGTTGGTCAAACAAATATCGCAATCCATAGTGATCTGTCATAAGTACAAATTTCCTTCCTAGGTGGTAATGCCTCCACATTTTTAAGGCGTGCACTATAGGAGCCAGCTCCAGATCATGGGTCACATAGTTGACTTCGTGCTCATTCAATTTTTGAGACTCATAGTAGACCACACTTCCTCCCTACTTAAGGGCTCCTCTGAGCCCTTCCTTACAGGGATATGTGCATAGAAGGAAGTCAGCTTCGGGATTGACGATCTTCAGCACGGGTGCATGGGTCAGTAGATGTTTCAGGGTTTGAAATCTTTCTTCACATTTTTGTGTCCATGTAAATTTTGTCCCCTTTTTCTAGAGGGCAGTGATTGGACAACCAATCTTGGAGAATCCTTTTATAAATATCCTATAGTATCATGTTAATCCCATAAAGTATTTGGTATCTGAAACATCCTTTGGGATAGGCCATTCCATGATAGACCTGATCTTATCAGGGTCTACTGCTACCCCTTCTTCGGATAGGACATGACCCAAGTAATGTATTTGATTCTGGAAGAAGTCACACTTGCTAAATTTGGCATAGAGATGATGTTCTCTTAGCACTTTAAGAACAAGACTAAGGTGTTCCTCATGTTCCTCTCTACTATTGGAGTAAATTAGTATGTCATCAATAAAAACCAGCACAAATTTGTCTAGGAATTTGCTGAGCACATTGTTCATTAAGCCCATAAAAGTGGCAGGGGCATTGGTTAACCCAAATGGCACTACCACAAACTCATAGTCACCATACATCATCAGGAAGGCAGTTTTATGGATGTCTTCACCCTTGATTTGGACTTGATGGTATCCTGAACTCAAGTCAATCTTTGAGAAAATAGACACACCCCACAATTGATCGAATAGGTCATCAATCTTGGGCAAGGGGTACTTGTTCTTTATGGTTACCTTATTGAGTTTTCTATAATCTACACATAGTCTAAGGGTACCGTCCTTATTTTTCACAAATAGGATTGGTGCTCCCCATGGAGACACGCTGGGCCAAATATAGCCCTTATCCATCTTTTCTCTCAATTGCAATTTGAGTTCAACTAGTTCAGGTGTGCTCATCCGGTAGGGTGTCCTAGACACCGGCACTGCTCCCGATGAAAGTTCTATCAAGAAGTCAATATCCCTTCTCAGAGGTAGACCCAGTACCTCTTCCAGAAATACATCTTTGTATTCTCTCAGGGTAGGGTGGTCTTCAAGGCTTGGTTTGTCACCTTCAACTATTTTGAACACCTATATTGCATATAGGGGACATCCTTTTCGGCAAAACCTTCTCATTTGTAGAGATGATATTTGTCTCACCGAGACAGGTTTTCAGATCCCTTGAAGGGTTATACTTTTTCCTTATTTACTTACACATTCTAAGGTTTTATGGTAGCAGTCCAATCTAGCTTTATGGGTGGCTAGCCATTCCATACCAATCAATAGATCATATGATCCCAGGGGTAATATGTTAAGGGTTGCTTGGGTGGGGAATTCACCCAACATTAAATGGCAGGCTGATATGTCCTCTGCTACCCTTCTTTTGATGTCAGTGGCTAACTGTACCAACCATTCCTTGGTAGGTTTATGTGGTTGTAGTTTACACTTATCAACAATATTAGGGGCTATATAACTCAATTTTAGATCTAGGGTCAATTATAATAGACACTAGATGGTTGGAAATCATACCTTCTATTTCCACCACTGATGCTTGGTGGTCGGCTTGGTTATTATCCAAGGATGCATAAATTTGCGGCACACTCCTGGCCACATCATTGATGGTGGTAGCTTCTTGGATGCTATAAATTCTTCGACTATTCGATTGTCGGTATGGACCGTCTCTCAGTAGATGTTCTTCTTCGCAACCCCAACATTTCAAAGGTTCTCTCTTTGGGTTATTAGCCTTCACTGGTACAGATCCAGAAGTTTTATTTCCACCCAAGGAGGGAAAGTTATGTTGGTGTACACTCTAGGCTAGGAAGCTCATCCTTGAGTTCTTCTTATAGTTCTTAAATCTTGGGGATTTAATCCCCTTTCTCTGAAATCCTGAACTATTCTTCGGTTTCCAGCCTTCGTGAGGTTTTGTCCGATGTCCAAATTGTTCATGACAATATCTTGTCTTTCGGATAGTGCCTTCTAGGGTATTTGGATCATCAAATTCAATTCTGTTTCGATAGTCCTTAGGTAGTCTTCTGATGAAACATTGCACCTTTTCCTTTTCTACTTTTATATAAGGTACATACCTCAGAAACTCAAGGAATCTGCTGACATATTCCTCTATAGTGAGTTGCCCCAGTTTGAGTTCATAGAATTCTTTAGTCTTTTCGTTGAAATATTTTTCTGACAGATACTTCTTCCAGAAGTATTTCTCAAACCGTTCCTAACATAGGTCCTCTTCGCGAACCCCTTTCACATTCTTAAGGTCTTCCCACCAAATGGAAGCCTTTCCATTCAAATTGAAGGTGTCCACTCAGGCCTTCAAATTTTCTGAGAAGTCATGGACTCTGAATTACTTCTTTAGTCCAAGCAGTCAGGCCTCTACATCCTCTCCCTTATTTATTTCACCATCGAAGGAGGGTGGTTTGGCCTTCCTGAATTCTTCGAATTTATGACCCTTGGAAAGCTTTCGCTTCTTCTGTCTTCTTCTGGAATAAGAACTAGTTTTACTGCTAGAAGAGCCCTCTTAACCGCTAGCTTCCTTCCCAGAGGAATCATCCGCCACTTGTCCTTTACCTCTGGGATGGAACTTTTTCGAGGTGCTCCTCTTAGTGTGGCCACCGATATGACCATGTTTCTATATTTCAGGTTCATGTTGCATTTGTTTTTGTAGATCGGATAAGCTCTGTAGTAAAACTGCATTAATTTATGTTTGCTTCTCTTGTTCTTTCACCATCCTCTCATTATCAGCCTTTCAGCTTTGTAATTCGACCATGAGGCTCCTCACAGTCTTAGCTAGATCTGGAGGGGTCCCTACTTCCCTCTTTTCATTAGACTCTTCGTCTCTATTGTGGGAGCCCTCCCCCACTTCATGGTTAGTCACCATTCTCTACGTTTGCAATTTCCTATGGTTGATCTTTCGCTTTGTGTGCAAAAGAAAAATGTTGGTTGGTAGTCAATATTTATATTCATTTATAACCAGTACATGATTCATATTTTTCACATGCACACCCACAATAGGAGTTTTCATTCTTAACTTCGACTTTTGATTAAGAAGGTTAAGACAGGGGGTTACTCCTTTTAGGAGTGTTTCGAATGGAGCTCCTGTGCAACTCATTCATGAGCCCTAGCATGCCAAGTGTTGTAACCATGCTCTGATACCAATTTGTAACACACCCACCACGGGGCTAGAAAATTTTCCGTTTTCCTTCCTTATTCCCGAGGGACAACACTTCCTGAGATTCTAAGGAACCTATAACAAACCCTCCTTTCCCTTTAAAGTCCCCCATATGACCATGGCTATGACCAAAGTCCTTACCGAGAAGGAACTTCTACTATCACGATACGAGGAGTCATGAGGCAAGCGATCCCTTTCTCTCTTGACTTTCGAAGGACCGAAACTCGAAATGGACCTAACCGCTTGTTGAGATTAACAGCAACCCGAAATAAGTTTGGTACTCTATCCTTTGTGATTTTGGGATGTGCGACGAAAGGAGGCCTCACACTTGGGTTTATCAGGAGCTGAAACTCTGAAACCCACATACATATATATACATATATATATCGCTCAACCTATTTCGGGATGTACAACGACAAGAGGTATCTCACCTGGGTTTCTCGGGGGCCGAAAATTCGAAACACCAAACTCTAAACATACTCCACTATTTCGTGATTTCCTCCACCAAGATTTCGGGATGTGCGATGACAGGAGGTCTTGCACCTGGGTTTCCCAGGGGCCGAAACTCTGAAACACCAAACTCTAAACATGCTCCACTATTTCAGGATTTCCTCCATTGGGATTTCGGGATGTGTGACGACAGGAGGTCTCACACCTGGTTTTCCCAGGAGCCGAAACTCTGAAACCTACATACATGTATATATATATATATATATATATCGCTCAGCCTATTTCAAGAATTTGCAAACCAGGTATTTGAGACTAGAAAATACATGGGGCCCACACTTAGGTACCCCAGGTGTCGAAATATCGAAAATATAATAACTTCTCCACACTCTATCTTTTTGGGATTGCGCCAGTCGAAATTTCAGAACTTGCGAGTACAAGGGAACTCGCCCTTGGGTATTTCGGGTATCGAAATGATGAGATATCGTAACTTATCCACACGCTATCATTTGGGGATTTCGCAAGTCATGATTTTAGGACTTGCGAGTATGAGGGAATTCGACCTTGGGTATTCTGGGTACTGAAACACCGAAATATCGGGATTTAGCTACACGCTGTCATTTCAGGATTTTGCATGTAGGGATTTTGGGACTTGCGAGTACAAGGGAACTTGCCCTTGGGTTTCCCAGATATCGAAACTCCAAAATACCAACTCTTAAACCTGCTCATCTTATTTCGGGGTTTCTTCCATCGGGATTTTGCAAGTCGGGGTTTCGGGACTTGCGAGTATAAGCGAACTCTCCCTTGGGTTTCCTAGAAACCGAAACTCTGAAATACCAACTCTTAAACCTGCTCATCTTATTTCAGGGTTTCTTCCATTGGGATTTCGCATGTCGGGGTTTCGAGACTTGCGAGTACAAGGGAACTCGCCCTTGGGTATTCTGGGTACTGAAATATAGAAGTCTAAAAGGACCATTCTTTCTCGTGAAGAGTTTTACAACTCACGCCATAAAATCCTTCAGAAGATCCTTTGAT
>JZKD02S2334068.1:1746451-1771185 GCA_000966675.3 Picea glauca
TTGCACAAACCATGAACATACATGTCAGAATATTAATTTCAAGATACGAGATATAACACTTATCGAAAAAACACCAGGTTTGATGCAACTACTGAGAGGGGTGCTCGTTTCCACCCAACTGTATGCTCAGCGATTCCGAATGGATTTACCACTAGCCACCCTCGAGTTTAGACCACGATGTTGTGAGATTGAGTCTATGTTCGTCAGAAGTCGAGAACGAAGGTTACTCTCCTTCCTCTCTGCTTATCAATCACTCTGTATATTTTTCTAGAGTCCTTTCAATTTCTCCCCTCTTGCGATCTCTGTCGTGACTGCCCACTTCCACACCTCTTTCCTGCCTTTTTGTTTCCAGTGAGGTTTCCTATGGCATAAACTTCCTCATGGTGGTCAGGTCTGAGGCTTCCACGGATGGGTGGTTCACCCCCATCCCTCATTAACTCATGAGGAGCCTCTTCACTTACCAACCTGGCGAGTAATTCATTTCAGGGCCAGCAAGCCACTCTTGATCTTTGGGCCAGTGAAGACCAAATATGGTATTGGTTTTGGTGGAAGTTAACGCCACCATTCTAGGTGTCTTCCACCACCTTTCATCAACCATCATGGTCTCTTTTTAGCGCATCCCCCTCCCAACAGTCCTGCAACATATATTCATAACATTATTTACACTCGTCGACCTTTTCTACTAAGGTCCATTCAAAATCACACATTCACATCTTTGAGTCTACCATAGTTCTTGGCCAGTATAGTTATTTTTACAGACTAGGGGAAACAAGGTGTTACATGCAAAATTAGTCATGTGAGACTAAAGTAAAGTTTGATGAAAATGCTAGTCTCTTGTTGTTAAAGTTAAGGAAGGTTTGCAAGTATGTCATCATATACACTAGGTCTATTACAGAGTTAAAAATCAGATTTGGATGATGAAATTGATGATGGATTTTAGTTGAGGTACATGTTGTGTACATGGTTGAGACAAGTAGTTGATGAGTTGGCACAAACATGAGGTGTATAGTTGATGATGTTGGTACATCTTGATGAGTCATAGTTTATGTGTATTTGATGCATGATTGGTACATATTTGGTGCATGGTTCACACACTCATTGATGGTATAGGTTGAGGTACAGGGTTGGTGCATAGTTGATGCACTTGTTTATGGTACAAGATGATTATAGGTTGTTTGGTACAGGTTGAAGCATGGTTGATGCACTTGTTTATGGTACAAGTTTATTATAGGTTGATTGGTACATGTTGTTATAGTGCTATATCTCATAGTGATAGTGTGACAGTGGTTCCATCATTCTACTTCTACATCAAGGCAGTTGGATGGGGCAATGATAGGTGGTTATAGCCACCTTCTAGTTGTATCCGAAGAACATAGGGGGTTATGGCCTCCTTCTGGTTATAGCCTGAGAATTGGGGAGATGGAGCTTCCCTTAGGTTGTAGCCTGAGAAACTAGGGGGTTGGAGCCTCCCTCCAATTGTAGCTAGAAAACAAAGGAAGTTGGTTCTTCCAATGAATGTAATTCTTCAATACATATAAGAAAAATAATTATGTGATTTTCTCACACTTTGGGTTTCCACGTAAAAACACTGGTGTACGATGTATGTGTATGATTTCTCATGTGTTCATTGTTTATTCACTCTGCAATTATTGGATGATAATGCTACATTGATATAACACTTGCATTTTATGGTGAAAAATGATTAAATTTCTCTATTATTGTTTCACCCCCCCTCTCAATAATCCGACAACCATAGCATCGACTACGAGGGTTACCAAATGACAATCATCCACCTCCAATAGAAAATGATAAGGAGAGAAATCTTAAACAATACTATAAAATGAATGCCCAAAACACAAACCCATGCTCAACCAAAACATATATAATGCTTCCATTAAAATTCTCGGTGATGTTAAACCCATTTTGCAATGCTTTCCAGAAAACAATGTGAACAAGGAAACACAATGATAGATAATCAGCTCGGGGCTTTGCCAAGCCAAGGAAAAAACTTTAAAATTCCAATAGTTCACATTGCAACCCAGAATCGAAACATATCAACCACATATATGAAAAAGGAGTAGCAAATATTAACACAAAGAGTGGTTTTAATACCCAGGCACAAATCTTAGAGATTGTCAAACATAACAATAAATTCCCATAGAGAACAAGACTCAAAAACCCAAGATGACCAAGCATGTTCACTGCTATTTTATCTATAACCCATGCAAAGATTACATACAATGAGGATAGCATAACCATTGTTTTATTTAAAATGCCAATAGTCCAGAATAATCACTAGAATAACCCACATGAACAACACCAATTACACAGTTCAAATATCCAATAATATCTTAAGAAAAACATAGATCGTGAGCAATCCTGAGCCAAAAATTGATTCGAAGGGAAGAAAAACCATCATGGATGGAAGAGTAAGGAACCATACCTAGAAAATCCTATGCGAGGAAGAGATGTAGATTGTATGCCTCCTTCACAACCAAAAATCGTGGAGCATCAACAACCACCAGAGACAAAAACCAAAATGCAAGTATGACTAGGGTGATGGGCCTCGAGGGTTGTTTGAGAGACGTACAGTAAATGCACGTCGCTTCTCCCTCCAACCTCATTCAATTCCAAGTATGAGCCAACCAATTCACCATAGCACTAAGCATTTAATCAAACACATAACCATTTCCATATCCAAATTGCATAGTGCACCACCTTTGTAATGTCAAACTCTTTTAAAAATAACCATGTGTTATAACATTAACCCATGTGCATTTGACATATAACATTCTTCAAGGCACTTAACTATAACAACACGGGTTTGTACACCCATATTTATAACAGTAATACCACATTAGAGCTTGTACATAGAACTTTTATTTAAATGAGCCCCAATATTATCCCTTTTATCAAGATCATATTTAAACCAATTAATCAATGCTAAATCACAATATCAATACAAAATTGATAATGATCCTTTCATCCATAGGGAAGACTTAATATAATTTGTGGTTGGTTTTCAAAACTATCAGTGATATGCATCAATCAACCAATCATCTTATGTCACCATAACATTTTAACCATGATTGGAAACATCGAACTATAGAAGACTGTGTTGGTAGCATTACAATAGAAAATCAAATATAAGCGCAACATATCCATCATAGCGCCACAAGTCTACAAGGGGGTCCCACATACCATTTTATTATTAATATAAATAATTAATAGAGCTTGGGAATCATTTATGAGAATAGTAATCATCATTGCATTTTTAAGTTTCAACAACTGGCAGCAAAGAAATTGAAATCAAGGAGTGATAGAGACAGGAAAAAATAGAGAGAAGGAATTCCTTCTTCATCTCATATAACATCTGATTCCAAGATGGATGAAATGGCCAAAATGCTGAAAACCTTGACATCTGAAATGGATAGGCTGAAGATGGAAACAAAACATCCTAGCAGGCCTATACAAGAAGGAGGATACAAAAATCCCAACTAGTTCATAAGGCCTAATAACATCCCTGAAATTTTTCCCAAAGTAAAGAGAAATCAAGAAGATCATAAGGTTTTTCCTCCTTTTCAAAATAATGCAGTGGAAGAAGTTGAAGAAATTTATGACACTGAGGAAGTTCCCATAGTTCATTTAAATGATACAGAATTACCTCCCACTCATTTGACACAACAGTTTTATGATGATGCTCTTATATTGAATCAGTTTGGGGAAGAAGATGTTGAATAAATTTCCCAAAAATAACCTAAAAGGAAAAACTATGATCTTAGGTATAGATGAAATGGATCAAAAGTGGATATACCTGTTCAAACCAAAAATACTAATGCTCTAGTTAAATCAGGGGTCAGTAAAGAACATTATGGGATTAAAAGTGATTAGCAACAAAAGAAACATGTCAAGGTTAGCATTACAGAGGTGAAGGAATATGAGAATCTAGTTTCTAATTTCAGTTTGGAAAAAGAAATCAATAAAATCAAAATCCCAATACGTCTGGTAGAATTGATGAAAACTGATCCTTTTAGAAAATTTGTCCTGAAAGAATTGCAACCTCCTGCTCATGTTACTTTTTTTAGATACCATAAATATTGAAGATGAAAACCTTTCCATAACTATTGGGCCACATATTGAGGATAGATTTAATGCTTCTCCTCCTTTCTACATATCCTTGAACATTCATGAAAAAATATTGCATAACTATTTAATGGATTCAAGAGCTTCACATAATGTCATGCCAAAAGTGGTAATGGATGAGTTAGGTTTAGAGATCACTAAGACTTATCTAGACCTATATTCATTTGAGTCATTAAAGACATGGTTGTCACTTTATGTCAGTTACCTATGAAAAGTGTGGTGTTGGATGTGATTGTGGCTGATATACCTCCTAAATTTGGGATGCTATTTTCAAGATCATGGTCTAAGAAAGTAGGAGGCACACTACAAATGGACCTTAGTTATGCTACCATACATGTGTTTGGTGGAGAGCATCGAAAACTATACATGGAAGTGAGGCTGGATTATCTGGTAAGTGATCATGAAAATCCTAACATTAATACTATATATGTTGTTGAAGATGAACTTGGTTCTTCCATTTTTCACATTGGTGGCCAGATAGCTGAAACAAAAGTCAAGAAAATCATACCTATAGTTGAAGAAAATACTGAAAACCTAGTCTAGAAATGTTCTTTGATGGTGCTTGTTCCAAAGAAGGATCTGGGGTTGGGATTGTTTTTATTTCTCCTACCAAGGAAGTTATTCCTATTGCATACAAACTGGAATTTGATACAACCAACAATATCAATGAATATGAATATCTTTTTTTGGGATTGAAAGCAACTAAAAATATGGGTATAGATAAAAAAAAAATGTTTTTGGAGATTCCAAGCTTATCACCCATCAAATCAAAAACATTTATCAGAAAAAACATAAGAGGTTAAAGAAGTATATAAATGAAGTGTGGGAATTTTTCGATAATTTATTTTTGGCCCTCAACATCACTTTTATACAGGAACTTGAATCAACAGGCAAATTCTCTAGCTCTGGCAGCTAGTAATTTCAGAACTCCAATTTTTCCCAATTTAAGATTTGAGATTGAGGTAAGACACAGAACCTCTATACTAGACAACATAAAAAATTAGCAAGTATTTAAAGATGATTAGGAAATTAAAAGGTTTTTGGAGACCATTGATAAGTTTTCTACTATCTCAATAGAACATGATAATGAAAATGATTATGTGGAAGTTCATGCTGCAAATATCCTTCAAGACAATATTGTTGGTCATAAAATCATTGAATCGAAAACAAATCATTTTCCAAAGGGTTTGGTTTCCCTTGAGAGATTATTTGACCATAATGATGTTTCAAAAAGGTTTGTTATTCAAACAAATGACGTTGAAGTGGTAGATTGTGATATCAGTCCAGATTCAAATCCTAGAATGGTGAAGTTATCCATAAAATTGCCAAAAAAACAGAGAGACAAGTATGTCAATTTGATGAAAAAAAATTCATATGTTTTTGCTTGGTATTATTTAGACCTTAAGGTTTTTGATACATAGATTATGCAGCATAAGATTCCTTTAAATCTTGGATCCAAACCTTTTAAGAAGAAATCTAGACAATTCAATCCATTGTTGCTACCTATAATTGAAAAGGAACTAAAAAGGTTGTTGAATGCTAAAATTATAGTACCATTGAGATAATCAGAATGGGTAGAAAATTTAGTACCTGTCAAGAAAAATAATGGAGAGATAAGTATTTGTTGATGCAGGAGCATCGCCGACATCAAGCGAGCCAGCGCGGAAGCAAAAGACAGTTGGACAAGCGCCAATGCAAATTTTGAAATTTCTTTGAAGTTGATGCACGATCTTAAATGAAGTCATTAAGAAGAAGCACACTTGTATAATGTAAACAGAACTTGAGCGATTCGCTCTCGTCCTTAGTAGGTAGAAAGCATTTAAAGTAGTTAATGCAAGTAGGTAGAATTGAATGTGTAGATTAGACAGTTTTAGAGCGCAAGAGGGAAACGAGATATAGACACCCTCATTGTGTATTGTAACACAATTGAAGCAACATTGTTGGGGAGAGTAAGAGCATACAGAGAGCTGTGTAAGAACACCCATGTACAGATATTTGGATTAATAGAAAGAGTTTGATTCAAACTCATAGTTTTGTGTTTGTTCTCTGTGTATTGATGCTGAATGATATGCTCGTGAATGTTTGCTTCATGTTATACATTTGCATTATAGGCTATGTATGAATGATTTCTTGTTGAATGTTAGAAATATGAGAGGAAAGGAAGATGGAATGAGTTTCAATTGTTTCTCTATCTGAGCAAGAGTTCCTGCAAGGAGTGCAGTTGAAGTGTCCGCAAGGAGTGCATTGACAAAGGACTCAGGTAGTCTAGCTTTTGTTCTCATTCACGCGAAAGTGCACACAGGCATAGGAGCCATGCAAGGAATGCATAGGCCAAGTGAAGTCTCAGGTTTGCGAACCTGAGAAAAGAATTTAGAGACTGTTGTTGCAGGAGTGTGCAGAGTTGAAAGATTTCAACACTTGGACGTGTTTGAAAGTCTGCCACAAGGAGTGCATGCAAGGGGTTGTATAAAAGACGCAGAAGCATGAAAAAGCTCAGGAAGGATAAGGCCTTCAAACTACTGAAGAACAGCACAGATAAGTTGTACCTGGAAGAAATTTGGAAGGCATTGTAAGTTTGCGTCGCAGGTGGACAAGTTGTGGAGGAACACTTGGTCATTCGCAGAAATCGTCAAGGAAGAGCGGACGGTCAAAATTCCCTGAAGAGGATTCACGAATTTCCGTGAGCCGTTAGATCTCATGGAGGAGTAGGGAAAATACGATGAGTATTCCTAAGGGTTCAAAGCTCAGGAGGAGTAGGACCGTAGATCTAAGCCATAAGGGTCGTTGGATTTACCTGGGATTCTATATCGGGGTTTCGTAGGTGGAAGTCCCGTGAACTTGGTGACGGGAATCGCGATATCACGAACCGCGATATCCCTAAAGTCAAAGGATTTTGTGGGGCCATGGAAGAGTCAACAAGCGGATAGGTGGTACACTATTTCGGAGTTTCGTGGAGTGAAATCCCGAACTCATTGCATCAGGATTCACGATATTGCGAAGTCCGAAATGTCGATGAAGTGAAGTGGCATTGAAAAGTCAAAGCTCACGAGTGTGTCGGAGTTTTGGTACATCGGGATTCAAGAATCGTAAGGACACGTTTCTCGACATTGCGATGGCCGAAATCGTGATAAGGAAAATCTCGAAAAGGAAAGGAAGGGTCATCATTGAATACATCGGGTTTCGGGGATTCAAGAGACCAATGCTCGACCGACGGATTCATGAAGGTGCGAAGTCCGATCTCCTGAGTGAAAAGAGGGGATCCCGTGAGAGTTTATTGTGGGTGCATATTTCCCAATAGGGAAATAGAAGAGCGTATAGAGTTCTTCGGGACAATGGTAAAGGAAATATCCTGTGCTGACATGGACCTTCCGTCCTGTGGATTGTGGAGGGAGCGAGCATCGACGTTAGTTTGGTATCAGAGCACCAGAAAGATTATTTTCTTTATGTAGCAGAGAAGAAAGAGAATTCACCATGCTGCCAAGGAGAAGGGACAGGAAAACACCCGATCCACCAGAGGATAGGGAAATGCCGAGAAGAAGAGGCAGGCAGATGACTGATCCAGCCATGGAGAGGGAAATGCGTGATCTACGAGCCAGACTCGAAGACATGGAGACAACGCAAATACGCACAGTCAGTGCGGGGGATCTAAGTGATTCTGAAAGTGATATTGAGGTGGAACATGAAGAAGAAGTTGCCGCTGAAGATGCATCAAACGAGCGTTTGATCAGAGCTATTGCAAGGATGGGTGCAAGAGCGAAAATGGACATTCTAGTTTATGAGGGAAACTTGGATGCAGAGGAGCTTCTAGACTGGATTAGAGCTCTAGACACATACTTTGACTATGAAGATTTCGAAGAAGACAAGAAAGTCAAGCATGTTGTCACAAGATTGAATGGACATGCAGCATTGTGGTGGGATGAGCTACAAGCTGACAAATGCTGCAAAGGAAAGAAGAAGATCAAAATATGGGATAGAATGATTGCGAAGATGAAGGCGAAATTCATCCCCGGAGATTATCAAATTACTCTATTTAGGAGGATGCAGAACCTGAGACAGAAGCTGATGACAGTGAAAGAATACACTGAGGAATTCTATAGGCTGAATATCAGGAAAGGTCATTGGGAGAGCGATGATGAAAAAGTAGCCAGATACATGAATGGTCTAAGATATTACATTTAGGATGAGATGAGCATGGTAACCATCCAGACGGTGGAAGACGCTTATCAGATGGCTCTAAAGGTTGAAGAGAAGCTGAGTCGAAATCAGGGTCAGAGAGGTTGAGGCAGAAGTCAACCCAGAGGCAAATTAGTTGCCCAGGATAAATATTAGAAGCCCAAAGAGGACTAGAAGAAACCTCAGACTTGAACTGAGAGAGGTGGAACCTCAGAGAGAGGGAAACATACTGAGCAGAGGGGAGATTATGCTGACAACAATACTTTTCCTCGTACTAGAGGCAGAGGTAGAGGAAGAGGTGGAGTAATCACATGCTTCACATGTGGAAAGAATGGGCACAAGTCTTACAAGTGTCCAGATAAAAATAAGGATATTGGAGAAACTCACATCGCCGAAGAACAGAGGTGGGATGTTGAGGCAGAAGACGTTGAAGGTGGAAGATCGTTGATGATGCGAAAAGTTCTTTTGACACCCGAGAAGGAGGTGGAGAGTTCAGTCCAAAGGACCAGACTTTTCTGGATTGCTTGCAAAACCAAGGATAGGGTATGCAAGGTCATTGTAGATAGTGGTAGCACGGATAATCTCATTTCTACGGGATGGTAGAGAAGATGGAGCTGGAGATGATTGATCATCCAAGCCCATACATAATTTTGTGGCTACAAAAAGGACATCAAGTAACTATCACTAAACAATGTTTAGTTGAATTTAAGATAGGGGGATATAATGATAAGATATTATGTGATGTCATTCCTATGGATGTTTTTCATCTATTGTTGGGTATACCATGGAAATATGACTAAAATGTGATTCATGATGGGAGAATGAACACATACACCCTAGAGAAGAATGGGAGGACACACATGTTACTTCCAATCAAGGATAAGGAGGTGAAACCTGAAATAAGCAACACTGTACTTCTCATGAGTGGGAAGGAACTTCTTACAGAGGTTAAGAAGAAGGAGGATCCACAATTCATTATGGTCAGAAAGACTAAGATTATTTTGACCAGCACAAGGGTGGATGATTTACCAGAAGAAGTTCAGGAACTGCTGGAAGAGTTCGCTGACATAGTAGTGGATGAACTACCTCGTTCGTTGCCACCGATTAGAAGTGTGAGTCATCATATTGATCTCATACCAGGAGCCAGTTTGCAAAACAAAGCCGCATACAGATTGACGCCACAAGAGAATGAAGAGGTCAAAAGACAAGTCCAGGATTTGTTGGACAAAGGTTTGGTCAGGGAATGCTTGAGTCCATGTGTTGTTCCAACAGTACTCATTCCAAAGAAATATGGAGGATGGAGGATGTGTACTGACTTGAGAGAGATTAATAAGATAACCATCAGGTATATATTTCCATTTCCAAGGATGGATGATCTGATGTATTTCTTAAGTGGAGCAAAGTATTTTTCAAATATTGATTTGAAAAGCGGTTATCATCAAATCTGCAAGAGAGAAGGTGATGAATGGAAGACAGCATTCAAAACCAACGAGAGGTTGTATGAATGGCTTGTTATGCCATTTGGCTTAACAAATGCATCGAGTACCTTCATGAGGTTGATGAACGAAGTCTTGAGGGAGTTCATCGGAAAAATCATCATTGTGTATTTAGATGACATACTGGTTTTCAGTGAAACAGTGGCGGAGCATCTGAAGCATTTGGCTACGGTGATGCAGAAATTACAGCAGGAGAAGTTGTTGATAAACATGAAGAAGTCCTCATTCATGAAGATAGATCTCATTTACTTGGGATTTTTTATTTCTGTAGATGAGTTGAGGATGGATCCAGATAAGGTGGAGGTAATCAAGAATTGGCCATCACCGAAGAATATCTTTGAGGTGAGAATTTTTCACGGATTAGCTAGTTTCTACCGAAAGTTCATCAGGAATTTCAGTGGGATTAGTGCAGTGATGATGGACATAGTGAAGAAAAGACATAAGTCTTTTCACTGGACAAAAGAGGTTGAGAAGAGTTTTAATCTATTGAAGAGGAAGATTACGGAACAACCAGTTTTGGTGTTGCTGGACTTCCAAAAGACCTTTCAAGTGAAGTGCGATGCAAGTGGATTTGCAATCGGGGCAGTATTGGGTCAAGAAGACAGACCAATATCATACTTTAGCGAGAAGCTGAATGAAGAGAAAGTAAAATACTCCACTTATGATAAGGAGTTTTATGCTATCATACAGGCATTGAAGAAATGGAAGCATTACTTGATCCTGAAGGAGTTTGTCTTATACAGTGACAATCATGCATTGCAGTTTGTGACTCAATAGGAGAAATTGAATCAGAGACATGTTAAATGGGTGGAATATATGCAAAATTTCACTTTTGTGATTAAACATATTTCTGGTACTGCTAACAAAGTTGTTGATGCTTTGAGCAGGAAGTGTTTGTTGTTGCAGGAGTTTAGAGTCAAAACGTTGGGTTTTGATGATCTCAGGGACATGTACGCAGATGATCAGGATTTTAAGGAAGCATATGAAGCAATTGAGAATCCAATTCTCAGAGACAGAAGCCAATGGGTAGAATACATGATCCAGGAAGGATTACTGTTTAGGAGTAATCAACTATGTATTCCAAAATTCTCCATGAGGGAGAATCTGCTGAAGGAGAAACACAGTGGAGGATTGGTAGGACACTTTGGACATGAAAAGAAGTTCACAAAGTTGAATGAGTCATATTATTGGTTGGGAATGCGAGAAGACGTCAAAAGATTCATGGACAAATGCAGAATTTGCTAGCATTCTAAGGGAAGGAAGCAAAATGCGGGGTATTATCAACCATTGCCCATACCAGGAAGGCCATGAGATGCAATTAGCATGGATTTTTTATTGGGGTTGCCAAGAATGCAAAGAGTCTTTGATTCAATCTTTATGGTGGTGGATAGATTTTTCAAGATGACACACTTCATTCCATGTCAAAAGACCAATGACGCAACTCATATTGCGAACCTGTTTTTCAAAGAGGTCATTCGACTTCATGGTTTTCCAAGGAGTATAGTTTCGGATCGAGATACTAAGTTCATAGGGAATTTTTGGAGGACCTTATGGAAGAAGTTGGGAACTAACTTGTCGTTTAGTTCAGCTTATCATCGTTAGACCGATGGAAAGACAGAAGTGGTAAACAGAAATCTGGGATACTTGCTGAGAATCTTGGTGAAAAAGCACCACAGCCAGTAGGACAATATAGTACCACAGGCAGAATTTGCTTATAATGAATCAGTTAACAGGAGCACAGGGTAGATTCCATTTTATATTGTCTATGGCATGCAGTCGAGAGGAATTTCTAAACTGAGAGATTCAGAACAGACTACGACTAGGAGCGCTAGTGCAGAAGAATTTGCAGAGGTGATGAAAGAACTTCACAGCTAGGTGAAGGAGCGACTATAGAGTTCAAGCCAGGAATATAAGCACAGAGCAGACCATCATAGAAGACAACTTCAGTTCGAGGTTGGTGACCTAATTCTGGCACATTTAAGGAAAGAAAGGTTCCTGAGCTGAATGTATAATAAGTTGAAGATGAAGAAAATCGGACCATGTAGGGTCTTGAAGAAATTCGGGGCGAATGCTTATGAGGTTGAATTACCCGATGGAATTGGAATTTCTTCGATATTCAATATCTTAGATTTGTACCCATATAAGGATGAGGAAGAAGGGATAGAAAAGCCAGTGATTCAGTGGATGAAGCAGATGCCAGTCGCAGATAAGCCGCAGATGGAATGCATACTGGATAAAAGAGTGAGCAAGAAGACCAAGTGGAAAGAATACTTTGAGTATTTGGTCAAATGGAAGGGCCATCCAGTTAAATATGCCAGCTAGGAGAACGGAACGAAGATCCAGAAGCATGGACATACCGTGCACAAGCTCATGGATAGGAGCCCATGAAAATTTTCAAGCCAGGGAGTATGATGTAGGAGCATCGCCGACATCAAGCGAGCCAGCGCAGAAGCAAAAGATAATTGGACAAGTGCCAGTGCAAATTTTGAAATTTCTTTGAAGTTGATGCACGATCTTAAATGAAGTCATTAAGAATAAGAATACTTGTATAATGTAAACAGACCTTGAGTGATTCTCTCTCGTCCTTAATAGGTAGAAAGCATTTAAAGTAGTTAATGCAAGTAGGTAGAATTGAATGTGTAGATTAGACAGTTTTAGAGTGCAAGAGGGAAACAGAATATAGACACCCTCATTGTGTATTATAACACAATTGAAGCAACATTGTTGGGGAGAGAAAGAGCATATAGAGAGTTGTGTAAGAGCACCCATGTACAAATATTTGGATTAATATAAAGAGTTTGATTCAAATTCATGGTATCGTGTTTGTTCTCTGTGTATTGATGCTGAATGATATGCTCGTGAATGTTTTCTTTATGCTATACATTTTATTTATAGGCTACGTATGAATGATTTCTTTTTGAATGTTAGAAATCTGAGAGGAAAGGAAGATGGAATGAGTTTCAATTGTTTCTCTATCTAAGCAAGAGTTCCTGCAAGGAGTGTACTTGAAGTGTCTGCAAGGAGTGAGTTGACAAAGGACTCAGGTAGTCTATATTTTGTTCTCATTCACATGGAAGTGCAGATAGGCACAAGAGTCGTGCAAGGAGTGCGCAGGCCAAGTGAAGTCTCAGGGTTGCGAACCTAAGAAAAGAATTTAGAGACTGTTGCTGCAGGAGTGTGCAAAGTCAAAAGATTTCAACACTTGGACATGTTTGAAAGTCTGCCGCAAGGAGTGTGTGCAAGGGGTTGTCTAAAAGACACAGAAGCGTGAAAAAGATCAGGAAGGATAAGGCCTTCAAACTATTGAAGAACAGTGCAGAGAAGTTGTACCTGGAAGAAATTTGGAAGGCGTTGTAAGTTCGCGTCGCAGGTGGACAAGTTGTGGAGGAACACTTGGTCATTCGTAGAAATTGTCAAGGAAGAGCGGACGGTCGGAATTCCCTGAAGAGGATTCGCGAATTTCCGTGATCCGTTAGATCTCACGGAGGAGCAGGGAAAATACGGTGAGTATTCCTAAGGGTTCAAAGCTCAGGAGGAGTAGGACCGTATATCTAAGCCATAAGGGTCGTTGGATTTACCCGGGATTCTATATCGAGGTTTCACGGGTGGAAGTGCCATAAACTTGATGATGGGAATCGCGATATCATGAACCGTGATATCCTGAAATTCAAAGGATTTTGTGGGGCCACGGAAGAGTTAGCAAGTGGATAGGTGGCATGCTATTTCAGAGTTTTGTGGAGTGAAATATTGAACTCATTGCATCAGGATTCACGATATTGCGAAGTCCGAAATGCCAATGAAGTGAATTGGCATTGAAAATTCAAAGCTCACGAGTGTGTCGGAGTTTCGGCACATCGGGATTCGGGAATTGTAAGGACAAGTTTATTGACATCGCGATCGCCAAAATCACGATAAGGAAAATCCCAAAAAGGAAAGGAAGGGTCAGCATTGACTGCGTTGGGTTTCGGGGATTCGACAGACCAATGCTCGACCGACGGATTCGCGAAGGTGCGAAGTCCGATCTCCTGAGTGCAAAGAAGGGATCTCGTGAGAGTTTGTTGTGGGTGCAGATTTCCTGATAGGGAAATAGAAGAGCATATAGAGTTCTTTGGGCTAGTGGTAAAGAAAAGATCATGTGTTGACGTGCACCTTCCGACCTGTGGATTGTGGAGGGAGTGAGCGTCGACGTCATTTGTGTAGACTTCAAAAATATGAAAAAATGTTCTCTAAAGGAAAATGATCCATTACCTAAAATGGATAATATTCTACAAAGAGTGGTAGGGGCAAAAAGAATCTCCATGATTGATGGCTATTCAAGATATAATCAAATATCAGTGATGGAAGAATATAAGAAGAAGATAACTTTTACTACTCCCCGGTGCACTTTCATGTATGAAAATATGTCTTTTGGGCTCATGAATGTAGGAGAAACATTTCAGAGAGCTATGGATATCACATTCATTGATGAGAAAGACATATTTATGGTTATTTATCTTGATGATATTATTTTGTTCTCAACCTTTGATGATGAACACTTGTAGCATATGAAACATACATTTGAAAAATGCAGGAGGTATGGTATATCATTAAACCCTAAAAAATATCATTTCTCCATGGAAGAAGGAAAAATTTTGGGACATATCTTTTCACCAGAAGGAATCAAGATAGATCCTGAAAGGGTAAAGGCCATTCAACAGATAGACATTACAAGGAATAATAAGTCTATCCAATCTTTCATAGGTGAAATCAATTTCTTAAGAAGGTTTATACCAAATTTTGCAGAAATCATTAAGCATATTATTGATATGTTGAAGGAAGATGCAGAGATCAAATGGATACCAAAAACAAATGAATCATTTGAAAAGATTAAGAAGGATTTAATTAAGGCACTTGTTCTCATGATCCCTACTTACTCTAAGGAGTTTTTTGTTTTTTCATTTGCATTTGAAGACATTATAGTTGTTGTTCTCTTACAAAGAAATCACTAGGGGTATGAACAACCTATCTCTTTATTTAGAAAGACTCTCATGGATTATGAAATAAAATATGATATTATGGAGAAGCATGAATATGCTTTGGTGAAATCTTTAAAATCTTTTAGGGTGTATGCCCTACAATTTGAAATTACTGCATATGTTCCAAATAGTGCATTTAAGGAAATTTTAGTCCAACCATATTGTGAAGTAAAAGGGGGGAAATGGATAACTAAAATTCTATAATACAACTTGACCATAAATCCCACTCAGTTAATAAAGGGCCAAGGCCTTGCCAAATTGATGACATAGTCAAATTGTAGAGCAATTGGAGTACATCATTTCTCCAACAAATCATAGAATTCATCATTTCAGGTTGAGGAAACTGGTTCACAGGTAAGCAACGGATATTCTTCTTTACAATGGTATAAAGATATTATTTATTTTCTACTAAATATTCAGTCTCCTCCTGATTTAGATAAATCCAATTTCAGATCACTTAAGTTGAAATCAGTGAAATATTGCATTATTGATCAAACCTTGTTCTGAAAATATCCTAATGGAATTTTGTTGATATGTGTTGATGAAGAAAAAGAAAAACAAATTTTCTGTGATTTACACCAAGGAGTTTGTGGGGGACATCACCATTGGAAATCCACTTCTTTCAAAATATTAAGAGCAGACTACTATTGGCATGAATTTTCTTTTGATATTTTTTCTTAGGCGAGGGAATGTGAACCATGTCAAAATTTTGCAGGGAAACATGAATCTATGTCTCTACCTTTAAAACCCATCATTACTCATGGACCTTTTCAACAGTGGGGCCTAGAATTCATTGGAGAAATCCATCCTTCATCTTCTGGACAACACAAATGGATACTCACAACCACATATTAATTTACCAAGTGGATTGAATCAATCCCAACTCGAAATGCAATAGATAAGGTAATCATGAATTTTCTTGAGGGGCATATTTTTTCTAGATTTGGTAGTCCTAAGAAGCTGGTTACTGACAATGCTCAGTATTTCAAATCCAATTCAATGGTTGAGTTTTTCAATAAATATAACATCAAGTTGGTCCATTCCACTCCTTATTATCCCCAAGGAAATGGGTTAGCATAATCATCCAATAAAAGCCTCATAAGGATTATTAAAAAATTACTTACATAAAGCAAAAGGTCATGAGATTCCAAATTAAAATCTTCCCCATGGGATGATCATATCAGTACTAAGAAATCTATTGGAACTTCCCCTTTCCAAATGGTGTATGGAACATAGGTTTTTTTCCCAAATCAATTGGGTTTACCTGTTCTTAAATTTCTGCAAGAGGAGTTAGAAGAGCCCAACGACATTCAAAGGAGAGTTTTCCAAATCATAGAGGTTCAACAGACTAGAGAAAAATAGGATCAGAAAGCTATTATTCATCAGAGAAAAGTTAAATCATCTTTTGAAAAAAGACAAAGAAGAATATTTTTCAAGAGGGAGATCTTGCATTGAGGTGGGATGCTAGAAGAGCGGAAAAATATAAACATGGTAAGTTTGACAATTTATGGTATGGTCCTTTCAAAGTAGCTAAGGTCATGAACAAAAATACATTTCTTTTACACAATTTGGATGATAGTGAGATTTTGGGAGGCCCAGTAAATGAGAGATTCCTAAAACATTACTTCTTTTAAAATCAGTCAGAAGGTTCAGTCTGTATAGTAGGTTTTACTTTTGAGCTCAAATAAAGACTCCATATACCCAATGGAATTGCTTCTCTACAGTTTTGTGGTTTTGAATAAAAGATGACAGAGTAGGAAAATAAAGTGGAATAAGAGGGATATGGAGGCATTGGTCAGCAAGTTCTTAAAGTTTCATCATGAAACTTTATCCCTGTAAGGATTAATGTTAGTCCCTAACCTTGTTTTTTACTGATTGGGTGTCCTTAATCCATGTTCTACCCATTTTTCATTATTTTTGTTAAACTTTGTTTTTTCCCCTTCTTGGTTTGAAATCTTGTTTTCATTCTTTTATGCAAATTTTAAATGTTTTTAAGTTTTTAAAAGTCAGGATATGATATAAAAGGATTTTTATCTCATCACTTGTCCTTTCCCTTGTTTGAATTTTCAAATTTGTCAAAGTGGAAAGGGCGCTACAAGAATAGCGCTATTCTTGCAGCACTAGGAGTAATGATAACTATGCATGTGACACATTCCCAAGATCATGTTTTAACGCCCAAAATCATTGCCAGGGGATCCATGTATCTATGTATGATCTATATCAAGTTATAATTATCATGATGCCTACTAATTCGAGGGATTGGGTTGTACTCACCACCTTGATATCAAATCACAATGCCCAATTATTATTCCCTATGTATGAAGTCTTAATCCGTCTATTTTTAGTATGTTGATTACTCCATGCATGCTCTGCAGGTGAACGGATAAATCTCAGACTTCAAAAATCCTCGAAAGGATCGAACCTAAGAGGTTATTATAACCCTTCCACATAATTGTATCAATGTCATGGAACCCAAAAAGAGTGGGCAGATAACCAGGTTGGAGCCAGAAGGGGCGAAATTACTTGAAGATTTTCCTCAAATGACACAGAAGTTTAAATATGTAGGTTGGTTTGACTTCTTCACAACATTTCATGGTCATGAAGAGAACATTTCCATGATATTTGCACATAATTTCGATGGTTTCGAAACTGTTGTTGGTAAACTTCTTATGCACGTGACATAACATTCCATAGAAAAAGCATGCAAGTTACCAGTATACGAGGAAAATTGTGGAAGAAAGAAAATTTGGTTATGGAGTTTGTTAATAACGTTTTGGTTCCAGAAAAGAAAAACCCCAATTGGAGCCAAGGCATCCCACATAGTTGGGTGAGAAAAGAATGGCATACAACACTGTTGATCATTCACAAGTACATTACCTGCGAAGGCCATTTTTGTCTAGTTCACCTTTATCATATTAGACTGTTAATCCATGTGAATGGTGACTATCCTCTTAATCTAACTTATTTCTTATTGAAAATCCTATATAAGATATCTAAGAGGATTTAGACACATCCTGCAACAACAAATAATAGTGTTTTTCATCAAGGGTTGATTACAATGTTAGTAATATTTTATTTAAGTGAAGTTCAAAGGTCTTGGGACTGGTTAATTCAATCACTAAAATCTAAACCACAAGAAACTAAGTCCAAAACTGTTAAGGAGAAGAAACCTAGAAAAGGTAAAAAGCCTCTCAAGCCACTGATGTTTTGGTGAAAGAAAACTCCATTGTAGCCATGGTAACTCGTGTCGGTAAGAGGAAGTTACAAACACAACAAGTAATTGGAGATTTTCCCATGGGTAAACTTAACGACAAGATCACTACAGGTCGAGGTAAAAAACTTAAAATCGATAAAGGGATTGATGTTCAAGTTGGTCCAGACATCAAAGAGGAAGATGAACCTAAAGATTACACTACAAGCCCAGTCCAAACTCTATCTAAACAGAAGAAACTATCTACTAGAAAAAGGGTTGCAAAGGGTAAGAAAAAGAGAAATAAGAAAGATCCTATATCTAAATACCCTAAAAGAAATTCTACTAGGGATGCAAACAAATTCAAGCTGAATTCAAAGGCTATGTTTCATCCTTCTATCAAGAAGGAAAACCTTATTATCATAGATGAAAATTCAAAATATACTAAGAAAGAGGTTAAAAAACAAACCCTAGCTTCTTCTTAACATAGGTTAGAGGAGGAATATGAAGAATAGAGGAAAAACTTGAAAAAGGAAAAAAATTGCTTAGTGTTCAAAGAGACCTATAACTAGGGAAACCACAAGATTAGTTTCAGTCACTGAATCTACATTCAAATTCACATGATGATGAGAAAAATGATTCCTTTCCAGAAATAAACCAATTACAGGATGTTCCAGAAACCAGAGAATCAAAAAGATCTGAAGAACATGATCTTAGCACTGGGTTGTCCTCAAAATATGAGAATTAAGTTAAGGAAACCCCAAGCCTCAATAGATTTGAACCTACTTTCCCTAGTACAAGAACATCCAGATTTCAGGGTGGAAGCAAGGAAAGAGAAAGACATGGTAAATGAGTTGCGGGGTATTATCAAGAAATTGAGGAAAGAAAAGTCCGTTGTAGAAGAATGTAATGCAAAACAACAAGAAAAGATACATTAATTCAAAAGGAAGAGGAAAGAGCAAAAGGCCCTAATAAAGGAGGTAAGAGAATAAAATATAAGATTGTATTGGCATAATGTGGTGTTGACAACTAAGTTGAAACAGAGGGACACCATAGCTTCAACAATTATCATACAATGAAAGGCCAAGGAAAGTCTTCCACAATTTTTTATTTCTTGAGGCTACTACTAGGATAGTGAAGCTAAGCATTTTGGTTATTAGTGCTTTGTTCAAATAAACCTTTTTTGTATTTCATATTAACCATATCAAAAACAAAGTATTCCTCTTTTTGTGGGATTTGTAAATCTTCATAAACTATTATCTAGTCTATTTTTGGATTAGTTGTTGATCATACTAGTTTTTAGGAATTAGAAGTGCTCATATGAGATTTTATCTCCTAGGAAATAGTCAGTTGATATGATCCTATCTTAAAATTGTAATCTAAAAAATAGGATCTTCAGGAATATTTTTAACTTTAAAAATACATTGAAAAGAATGGATTAGGGTCGATCAGTTGGGAAATCAAGGGCTATTTTTGTAAAGACTCCACTGTAATACAAAGAAAATATTTTCATATTGGTACTAAATGGAAAAGGCATTTTGATGGTCATATCTTCTTTTCATGTTATTATCTGTCTCTTTTTCTTACTTGAATGCATTTTATCTTTTGAAAAGCACATGATTTCTTGGTTGTAAGTAACACAATGAAAAGTTTGTTTTTTTTGTTCATAATTAAGATTGCTTTCAATTACTATGTTCTTATTTCTTAATGATATTTGGGAATGAGAAATCCATGTGTGAGTTGACAAATTGAATACTCATATATATTACTTTATTTATTTACTTTACCGTTTGATTTATCAAAGTGTCTGTCATTTACTAAACCAGTGAGATGTTTATTTTCCTTTTACATTGAGTCATATATTTTTATTGTATCCTTGAGCCAACTTTCAACCATTTTCTAAAACCTATTAAAAAAAACCTTTATAAAAATACCATTTAAATAACTTGATGATTCCCTAGCTTTCCCTCTCACAGTCAAGTGCAACTTTAGGTACTAACAATACATATTTTTTCCTCCCCTAAGTGGGCTAGTATAGATTTTTTTCCTCATCTTCACTAGTTCTTGATCATTGCCTATCCCTTTTTAGGTTTGGTCTCTCTGCAGATCCTTTTCAGCTGCAACTTATGAACCCTAGAGAAATTTTTGGTGCCAATAACACCTGTAGAATATACCAAAATTATATGCATAGACTCAACAAGTACTCGCAGTAGCTTATTCCTACCTAGACCAATCTCATCAAAATAATTTATTACTAGCCAATCAATAGTTTTCAAGTCTTCTTTGAAGGATGAATATTTTTTCTTCAACAATTGAATACCCTTATGAAATTTCCCAAGATATTCTGGAGTACTAATATGATTTCCTTTGCTAATCACTTGGATTCTGTCTCTCAAATCAATAGAGATATTTTCAAGAGTCTCGAATTCGCTCAAGAGAAAAATCGAGGTCCTATTTCTTTTGTGATTCTTCCCTAAATCATTAAATGACATATGTAGGTGAAGAATTGGTGTAGATGACTATGTAGGGTTTGGATCAACTAATTTGAAAACATAGAAAATGATCTTGAAAAAGGATGGGATTCCATTTAGGCGATTCCTAGGATTGTACGACTTGATCCTATTACCAAGAGAAGCCTCATACAATAGCTAAGGGAAAAGCTCCATTTTGTAGGTCATTTGACATGTTTGCTGATGGGATATTGCTAGTGTAGATAAGATAACTAAGTAGATATTTATGAGAAAATCATTGAGGAGGTTGTTTCAAATCACTAGAAAAACTAAAGGAGTAGATCAGATCCAATTCAGATCAAATCACAACGGAACAAGTAGATCACAATTGTTGAAGAGAAAATTGTGTGGATCAATAGGTGGATCTAAGTGATCAAAAGATAAATATCTAGCTATTTGTTTTTCTTATGGTTATCATTGTATTAGCATGGATGAATATGGCAGATCCTGAGATATGGAGAAATCCCACTAACTACACACCTTTTGGGGATTTTAGGGTAGCCTTGGATCCTCTAGCGATGAGATTTGAGTTTGGACTCAAGTGCAGATCAAGTTAATCACTAGAGAACAAATACCAAGAGGCATATCACCTTAGGAATTGCAAATCAATTTCTCTAGAAGTAATCATTGTAGTAGTTTCCTAGGTTGCAATTGAGATTTTTTGTCTTAGAGATGTGGTTCATGTTATGTAAGAAAATTTAAAGAAGAATGTGTAGCCATAAAAAAATCAAATAGATTCAAGGGGGTATTTGGCTTGGAGAGATTTACATTCCTTAAAGTTTCTAGTGAGATTGGAAGCATTGGTAGGAAAACAAAGTGTAAGATGCCAAGCAATAACCACACTATAATGCATGCAAGCACTTGTGAGTGTACAATCATGGGTCTACCCAAGGTGTAACATACACGACCACCTAGGCCGCATCATACCACCAAACATATTTCATGCTCTGATACATATTGTAACATCCCCAACATCTAATTGGGATATACCACATAAAACTTTCCGAACTGTAGACAAATTAAAACATATACACACATAAACGCTTGTGGAATTATATATATATAACTGAAAACAGACAAATACATTGTGTAAATGCACATATTCATACTGAAGTAACAGTAAACATATACATGCAGCATAGAAAGGAAATGCCCATAAATATATAGACAAGTATAAACCACACACAGGAAAAAACCCATAAAAATAAACACATAAATAATAATGCAACATATAAATTAACACACAATTGACACTTATCTTGGTAAGAATATCACCAACTGCGTGTAGACCTTCCACGAACCTCCCATCCTTAGACCACATTGCTCATCACTCTCAGAAGTGGGTCAACCCTGAGCTGGGACTAAACTCCACCCGGGTAAAGGGATTCCTAACCAGACTGATGTATCTTAGGAAACAGGAAAGACTCCATCAAATGTGCCTAATCAAACTAACAGCCTGCAGTCCCTCATTCCCCACATTCATGTCCCTCGCTGGGAAGTGTGCCCCTTCTCTGCTCAACAGTCCCTCAACTACCCCACTTCCCTTCTAGGGATTCAACAACAAGCCAGATAGGAAGTCTCAAAGCCATGTAGTTGTAGTTTAGCACCTTCAGGAAATCAGTTTCTAGAAATTATCTCACCTAGAGAGAAATTGGTCATGGGCCTGACAACTCACCTCTTCAATATCATATGGGCCTGAAAACCAACTTATTTAGTCCAACTCCTAAGCTAACCAGGTATGGGTATGGATACAGGTATAGGTACGGGTATGGTACAATGATAGTAACATAATGGTATGATGGAAAACTCAATGAGTGAGTAAATGATGATGGAATGAATGAATGGAAAAATGAACTAAGTTCAAACTATATGTATGCATGTTCCCAACTTGACACTTGCCATGATGGGAGCTACTTTGGACCACTTGTACCCATCCTTAGAAGTTAGGATAAAATAATTATCCATACTTTATACTTTAAGGAATATTAATATAATATTCCTTTTTGGCATAAGCTCCCTAGCTTATCTGTTTCCTTAACTTTTATCCCCCCCTTTCCCTAACTAGTGGAGTTTATTCCCCCATACTCTTTTATCGTGGTCAATCTACCCATAGAGATGTATTATATTAATGATGAGACATATAAAAAAATAGGCTCACTAGCCTTTAGCATCTAGGCTCTTTGGCCTAATTCAAAACATAAGCCTCCTAGATTATAATAATTGGATTACCAACCTATCTTCTGTGGAAAAAATGGATAAAAAACCTAACATGTGTTCATCTGCCCATTCATCTAAAAAGTATCCTAACAGGTAACAAAGAATGAAAATGATCTGGTTGGCCATGACAGAGAAGATGGATGATGGATTGGGCATATTTTTCTTGCGAAATTGAGCGTCTTCTGGCAGAAAAATATCGAAAATTTGGGCACTTTGGGGGAAGGTGAGCTTCTGATACATGTCCTTCATGGCTTCGATAGAAAACAAGATTGTAGGGTCATTTTTTGGGATTTGTAGCATCTGGTTAATGGATTCGGGAGTAATGGTGAACAAGGTCTCTACAGAAGAAGAAACAATGGCCCTTTGCTTGGGAATATAATGAGCTTGGAATTTCAAAGCGAATTCGGGGAAGTGGAAGGTTTGAGGGAACATGTATAGAGGAAAATTGGATTCCCAGAGTCCAATTTTGTTGCTATGATCCAGGAAGATATATTTTATCCAAAAGTGTAATTCAAAGAATTCGAATCCACACTTCGTTGATGTGATATTGTAGTCCTTATATGCTAGGGGAATGTGATCCAAGTCAACAGGAGGGGGAAGAAACAAATTGTCATATGTTTCAACAGACTTGGATTTGGGGGCCATGACTAACATATTTTTAAGGTGGATTAATGACAGACTGTAAATACTTGGGTTAATTTCACCTATTGACAGTGAACCACTGTGGCATTTGTCTTGAAATATGGCTTTGGCTCGGTGTCCACAGTGTATGCATTGGGAAATAGTGTTACAAGTTAAATAAATGGGGTTTTACAATGCAGTGGAGGTGTTTGTTATGGTGCAGGGTGATTAGCAGTCACGAGTGTTATCAAAAAAATTGATAATTCCAGACACAAATAGATCTCCCTAGTTTCATGCCGAAACTAGAACAAAACAATACATAATATAAAACTTTCCCTAAGTTTTAATTATCAAGCATACTAACTAACAAGAGATAAATTACATACCTTTTAAATGTCGTTTTTCCTCGCTAGCTTCATCCTCACTTCATTCCAAGGCTTATGGGATGTTGAACCTGTAAAAAAACACAAGACAATGAAGTGAAAGAAACAACGTATACTCAACAAAACCTATGTATGTGATCAAGGAGTCATACAATAAAATAAGACCAATTTTATGGGAAAGAAATATATCACTGTACTAAAGATATGAAAAAGAGAATAAAACCAATGCCTTGATGTTGTAAGGTCCCTTCCAATAGTTCCTTTCTTCCCACACACTTCTTTCTCCACAGATTCTGAGACCAACAATCTATATTGACAAAGAAAATCCCAAAGCTACAAAAATTACTCAAGCTCACACTAAAAGCTAGCCAACTCAATCCAACTTTCCCCATGAGAACGCCTCTCCTTTTAGAGGATGAAAAGGATAGGGTGAGGTGGTTAGGATGATCCCAAGATATTGGGGATGTGACTTAGATCCAAACTGATCGGATGCCACCTCACCCTCGAAGCTTCTATTCAAGAACTTTCTAGAAATTCCTCTTTTTCGTTTGTACGAAATTCGTCGCACCCTTAACACTCAAAAAACTATGACGGCATCACAGGCCACTATGATGCAACCTGCGATGATCCTATATCATCACACCCTTAACACTAAGAAAGGTGTGACAATCTCTTTTTCTAAGGTTTTTGACAAAGGAAAAGTATAATTCCATCTCTCTGGAAAAATGTATCTTCATTCTTCATCAAGGATTCAGGCCATTATCCTTCTCAAGACAAAGGATAGGTTTACATCATTAATGGTCATAGGGGTGATGAAAATAATGTGTAACAATGGGGAGGGTATTTATTGGATAACGCGTATGTGGGATGTGGCATGCGACAAGTGGTAGTGGAGTAGGGTGGTAGAGTGAGGTGAGTGGTATTGGATAGTTGTTTGGCAAGATTCTGGAGGGGGGGTAGGTGGTAAGTGGATTTGATTGGGGGGG
>JZKD02S2334068.1:1777121-1788004 GCA_000966675.3 Picea glauca
CCTTTGTGTTGGAATGTGATGCCTCAGGGAAAGGAATTGGCACTGTCCTTATGCAAGAGGGTCGACCTTTGGCCTTCACCAGCAAGCAACTGTCTGAAAGGAATCTGGGCAAACCCATTTATGAAAAGGCAATGTTGGCTATTCTGCATGTCGTTGATTTGTGGCGCCCTTATCTCTTGGGGAAACGCTTCCAAATTAAGATCAACCATCAAAGCCTCAAGTACTTTCTGGAACAACGCATTTCCTCCCAGGAGCAACAAAAATGGGTGACTAAGCTCTTTAGATATGATTATGAGATCATTTACAAGAAGGGAAAAGACAATGTAGTGGCAGATGCACTGTCCTAAAAATATGAAGAAGAAGGATCCATTTTTTCTCTTTCCTTCATTGTACCAGATTGGCTCCAAGCTGTGCGCCAGGAAAGGCTTCAAGATCCCAAAAGTTCGCATCTGATCCAACAATTGCAGACCAAGGCTCCAGCTCCCCAAGGGTACTCTTGGATCTAGGATGAGCTTCGCTAGAAAGGTTGTTTGTATTTAAGGAAACAATCAAAGCTTAAATCCATGGTACTTTCTGAGATTTATGCTACACCTACAGTGGGGCACTCAGGGTTCACCAAAACATATGACAGGGTCAAACGTTGTTTTTTCTGGGATGGTATGAAATAGGACATCCGTAATTTTGTCGTTGAATGTGAGGTGTGTCAATGCAACAAGGGAGAAACAATCAAATCTCTGGGCACACTACAACTGCTTCCGATTCCACCTGTTATTTGGAAGGATATCTCTATTGACTTTATTATTGGCTTACCCAAATTGGGGAATAAATCAGTCATAATGGTGGTTGTGGATCACCTTTCCAAGTATGCTCATTTCTGCGCTCTTAAACACCCATTTATTTCATCCACGGTGGCTCAAATTTTCATGGACCAGGTCTTCAAACTTCATGGCATGCCGCACTCTATTATTTCTGATCGGAACCCAACTTTCACAAGCAATTTTTGGCAAGAACTGTTTAAGTTACAAGGCACCCAATTGCATCTCAGCTCAACTTATCATCCCCAGATTGATGGTCAAACAGAAGTTGTCTACAAGTGTTTGGAAACATATATGAGGTGGTTTGCCTCTGAAAAACAACATCAGTGGGCTCAATGGTTACCCCTAGCCAAATGGTGGTATAACACTTCCTACCATATAGCTACTCGCATGACTCCTTTTGAAGCATTATATGGACAGAAGCCACCTTCAGTTCTCTCATACTTATCGGGTACCTCGAAGGTCCAGGCGGTTGACCAAACAATTACAGTTCGAGAGGATATTCTTCGTACCTTTAAAGAGAACTTGGTCATGGCACAGAATCACATGACGCAACAAGCAGATCAAGGTCACTCTAAACGACAATTTGTAGAAGGGGATTAGGTGTTTCTGCAACTATAACCATATAAGCAAACTTCCCTCAAGGCCGAGCATTTTCAGAAGCTAGCGCCCAAATTTATAGTCCTTATACAGTTCTCAAGCGTGTGGGACAAGTCACATATTAGTTAGCTCTGCCCAGTTAGTCAAAGCTACATCCTGTTTTTCATGTTTCATGCTTAAAGAAGGTGATTGGAACCAGGTTCCAAATTCAAACCAACCTTCTAGAGTTAGCTGAAAAAGGATCCATTTGGCTACAGCCAGACATAGTTTTGGACCAACGTGAGCATCGCTTGCATCAGAGAATCATCAAGGAAGTGCTCATCTAGTGGAAAGATGCGACTCCAGCAAGTGCGACTTGGGAACCAACTACCATTCTGCAGTAGTTTGCACATCTCAAGCCTTGAGGACAAGGCTATTTTTAAGGGGGCGGACATGTTAGGGTCCTAACCCGTACATAGGTAGATCAATATATTTGGATGTAATAAAGGTTAATATTAATAAGGCCTTTCAATAAAATAGAATAAGGCGGATGTAAGAAGACATAACATAAGCTTTCGCTTCTAGGAAGATCTTCCTCTAGATGTTTCTCTTGATAGACATATTTAGTATAAATAAGGGTCGAGGGTATGAAAACCCTAGCTTTGATATTATTGTAACAGAGCGCTGCTTGATTGGAGGTTTCCCCCTCAAAGAGGTCTATGAACATTGCTTTCTGAATCAAAGTGTTATTTTTGTTGTTGTTCTTATATCATTTCTGTGTTATTGTGGAGATTATGCTGGTTATATTACTGTTATTCTGCCATTTCTAGCATTTTCTTTCTGTTGTATGTATTTATTATATCTGGTATCTTGCAAGTATCCACCTGGAACATGTGTAGGGCTTCAGACATCCACAGAAGTGTAGAACCCACAATTACAAAGAAGTATAGAAGAACAAGTTGAACTAAAAATGGACAAGAGGAGCTAGTTGGAATAGGTGGGTGGCCACCAATATCCACCTAGATCAATCCTACCTCTTAGGAAGCAATGCTCTCCATTGCATTGAGTTCCCCCATCAGGTGAAGAAACTTCTGCTAGATTTGGCCCCAGGTGAGCCACCTACCTTGGTGTAGGAGATGCTCGACCTTGACAAACCGATAAGGTTGGATCCTCTATTGGCAAGTGCCCTTGACCTATGTGTCCACTATCTGATCAGTGGATGCTTGTTCCATGCGGTCAGGGTTGAGCTCTTTTGGTGTCAGATGTTCTGCAATTTCTGAGGTGTCTAATAATGGTGGAAAATATGGCTGAAGGAGGTCCACATTGAAAACTAGGTGTAGGCCAAGGAAGGGTGGAGTGTTGAGCTCAAAAGAATTGCTACCCATAGCCTTGGTGATAGTGTAAGGCCCATAGAAAAGTGGGTGGAGCTTCCGATGGGGCCCTGTGAGATGCTCCTTCTGCAAATGTAACCAGAATTTGCCGCCAACCTGAAACTGGTGCGATACCCTGTGTTTATCATGGCACTTCTTGTACTTAGCATTGGATTTCTGTAAAATCTCTTGAACTTATTGGCGGATGTGTTGAATCCGCTCAATGAATCTGGTGGCTTTGTCGGTCTAAGACTGAACATGGGAAGAGTCTGTCTATGTAGTGGCAAGAGGTAGTGCAACATCAATGGGAATCAAGGGTTGGAATCCCAACCCCACCTGAAATGGGCTATGGTCAGTGGAGCTATGGAGAGCCCTATTGTAATTGTGTTGAACATAAGGGAGGCTATTATCCCATGTACGTGGATTATTAGAGTTGTACATTCATGGGATGTACACAATCATCTGATTGAAGACCTCTGTTTGGTCCTCTCTTTGGAGGTGGAAAGCATTGGATTTAGTGATCTTGGTGTCCAACATTGACTAGAGAATCGACCAAAATGTGCTTAGGAACCTATCGTCCTAGATGGATATGATGGTCTATGGTATCCCAAAATGGACCCACACTCCTTTGAAGAAGATCTTGGGAGTAATTTCCACTATGATATTCTTCTTTCAGGCTGTGAGGATGGCCATCTTCGAAAACTGATCAATGACCACAAATACGTAGTCATTTCCTTGCTTGGTGGATGGAAGGATAGACATGTAATCCATTCAGATGGATTCCCAAGGCTTCTCAAGAGTAGGAAGAGGGGTGTATAAGCCTTTCTTCTTGATGGTTGTTTTGGAAATGGCACAAGAAATGCAAGATCTGATATACTTGTTGACGTCTTGTCGAAGTTTTGGCCAATAAAAATGTTTTTGAAGAATGGTCGCAGTTTTCTCCATGCCAAAATGTCCTACCATCCGACTGTAGTGAGATTCCCAAATCATATCTGCACGCTTGCTTGTAGGAACATAGAGATGGCCTAGATAGCATAATAGCCTATCCTAAATGTGAAAATCAGTGATAGTAGAACATGTACCCAAGACGTGATAGGTGGTGGCCAAGTCCGGATCTTGATAATAAAGTTGGGGCCACTCAGATGCCTCATTTCCACAGGAATGGAGCATAGTGGTGAGTGCATCCACAAGAGGTCGATTGAGTAAATCAACGACACTATTTAAGATCCATGTATTATACTCGAAGTTGGAATGGAATTGTTGCAGGTAGGTGGACCACTTCTGATGTAGGTCATTCTGCAATTTCCCCTCTGTCTGTATGAATTAGAAAGGATTGTGATCAGTGTGGATGATTGTATCCTTTCCCAAAATGTAATGTTTCCATTGATGACAAGCTTGTACAATGGAATACATTTCCTTGTCATAGTTGGGGTATTTTCGGACAACATCTAAGAGTGTCTCACTATGGTATGCCACCAGATTACTGTGCTGAGTGAGAATTGCACCTACAACATATTCATATGCATCAGTCTCAATATCGAATGGTTGTTGCAGATCGAGAAAGGAGAGTACTAGAGCTGAGCACAAGCGATGCTTTAGATCATTGAATTCTCGTTGTTGTTCCTTCCCCCTCATGAAATTTTCCATGCCACCTCCCTTGGTCACCTTTTCGAGGGCCCATGCAATATGGGAGAATCCCAACATGAACCGTTGGTAGAATTTGGCAAGTCCCAAGAAGATTCGAAGCTTAGTTAGTGTGGTCGAGGCTGGCTAGTCACATATGACTTGAATCTTAGATGGATCAACATGTACCCCATGCTCATCAACAATGTAGCCCAAGTATTGGACCCTGCTCATGCCAAAAGATCATTTTTCCAGGTTGGTATACAACTTGTGTTTCTACAAAGTGCTTAGAACCTGTTGAATATGCCGCATATGCTCCTCCCAAGTTCTATTGAAGATGGCGATGTCATCCAAATATACCACCACAAAAGAGTTAGTGAAGGGTCTCATTACATCATCCATCAACCTCATGAAAGTGGTTGGCACATTTGTTAAGACAAAGAGCATGACCTTCCATTCGAAGATACCTTCTTTAGATTTGAAGGTTGTCTTCCATACATCGGTTGGTTCGTTGGAAACCTGGTGGTAGCCAGACTTGAGGTCAATATTGTTGAAGAACTTCTTCCCCTTGAGTTGGTCAAGAAGGTCATCAATCCTGGGAATTGGGTATTGGTTCTTGACAGTGATTTTGTTTAAGGATCTGTAATCAATGCAAAGTCACCAATCCCCATCCTTCTTCTGGACCAGTACAATCAAGATTTTGCAAGGGGAGGAACTGGGTCGGATGTTCCCCTTTTGAATAAGATCTTGGATATGACACCTGATTTCGTCATTTTCCAACAGCGAGCGATGATAGATTGGTCCATTAGGTAGAGGTGAACTAGGGGTTAGATCAATTGGATTCTTGACTTGGCAGTGCATTGGTACCCCGATGGGTGAGGAGAAGATGTCTCTATATTCTTCCATGATATTTTCCACTTGCTTCTGCTGCAAAGAGAGGATTTTTGTAGAGGCAATGGATGTAGCGATGACCTTCTGCTTACTGTGAGCACATATCACAAAGAAGACAAAATTCTCGGTATATGAAATGACCTTACTACATTTCTTAGCAGAGATTAAAGAAATAGCGATAGGTGACGCTACCTCTAGTATCCTGTACAATTTTCTATCCAAACTAATAATAACACTACGAGGTCTAGACTCATACACAACATGACGCTTCCAAAAATATGGTTTTCCTAAAAGAAAATCACAAACTTCAAGGGGATAAATATCACACAATACCTCATCTTTGAAAGGCTTGATGCCGTAGGGTAGACGGCACAGTTGGCTAACACAAAGATCTCTTCCTTGGAAAAGCCATTCGGAAGTGTAGGGTTGTGGGTGCAGTGTCGTTGGCAAGTCTAGTTACTTGATGACCTTTGTTGAAATCAGGTTCTTCTAACTCCCTCTATAAACAATGACATGAGGTGTATCTCCCTTTACCCGAATTTGTGAGTGAAAGAGGCATTCCCCTTTCTCTGGTTCTTCTGGTTAGCTTGGTCGGACTTTGGTGGTAGTGACAGTGGCACTGGGTTTAGCATCGATAATATTCTTCCCTCTTTTGGGATTTGATTCAGAATCAAAATTGGCCTATGACTCGGAAGCCTTCATATCGACCACGAGTGACTGCTCGGAGCAACATTGTTCAATGTTGTGCCAAGGGATTTTATGGTACTCACACCATTTTCCTGTTTCCTTCTTCATCTTTTCATTTCCCTTCTTTTGTTGTGGATTGGATTGGTTGTTCTGAGAGTGGCCCTCTTTTCTTTGTCTCTTTCTGTGTGGGTTGGGGATTCCTTTTCCCTTCTTCGGATGTGGGGAGTGTTGGAACATATATATATATATATTTCTAAACTTTTGGACTTTGAATAAATTTCATTCCTAGTTAAATAAGAATAATACGCGCTTGATATACATCGTTGATGAAGTCTTCCATATAATCGAACGATCCTAAATCTCTTTGTATTTGTGGAGCCACCAAATGGTTAAAGAGCTAAGTTGCCAGAGTCTTCTTCGAAGCTTTGCGCTTCAGGCATTTCAACAAGTCATAACTTTAAAAAGATTGAAACCCGAATATATCCGTTATCACTTTTTCACCAACTTTTGAAAGACATGTTTCATGGTAAACATGTACGTTTTAAATCTTCCATGAGCAACACGTGGCACCTTTCTCTGAGATTTTAATCTAAAGATTCACATGATTCTAATTAACACTTAGCACCCCCTGGCCTCAACACGTCATCTAAAATGATGTCATCTTCGACACATCACTATAGGTAATAGCCTTTCAAAAATATAATAAGGATCTAACTTTCAAATCCACGAAGCGGTAAAATCCTAAAATATCAAATCTTAATTAATTAAGTTAATATCGATTAAAGACAGTTAATAACTTCGTACTTCAGAAGTTCAGATGTTTATCATCCCTCACATCTTGAAATCTTCGAAGTCTGAACTTTTGAAACATTTCAAAATTAAAAGGGGTTAATTAAAACTAAAAACAATTATCCGATAATTAATCATTTCACGGTTTTGGGTTTCGGGGATTCTATCTCAAGCCACTCATTAAAATCTCGAAGCCCGAATACCCAAAAATGTTTAAAGTTAAACATGATTAATTAATATCTTAAACAATATTATCTCATAATTAATTTCTCATGAGTTCGCGATTCAGGAATTTTCAAACCTGTTTCATCCAAGTTCCCGATCACGAACCACCAATATTTATGGCATTAATCACAAATCAATGGCAATGATTTCAATATAGATTGCAGATTACTACCTAGATTTCCTCATTAAGTTAAATTAATTTTTCGTCAGTAAATGTACTCGTAAATCAATATGCTTAAGGTGAATAATAATATTGGATTTTGAATTATATTTTCATTCTTGCAAAATAACAAGTTTTAAGCTAGCTGCATAAGCTCACACATTATCCTGTAGCAGGTAACATAGTTCTGATTTCATTAATATCATGGCACCATGAAAAATGGATAAAGTAGATGGTGAGAGTGTAAATTTGAACACATATTTTCTCTCATACACTTCACCGAGAGCCATAGATACTGTGAAATACTGGACACATGTGTTCGATATTATACAACACAAGTTGATAAATTGCCTAGAGGATTCATGTGACGAAGTAACTGAAACCCATGCGACTAAACTCAGGGATATAGCTGAGTCAGATATACACAAGATGGTTTTGTGACCGAGGCTCATGTTGTATAACAACATGATAGGCTGGGCCTTGGAGAACGTCGACATTTCAACCGAGAGGATTTGCAATTCACAGAAGGTTGTTGTTGGGTCTTTTCGACTGGAGCATATACAAGTAATGTATAAATTATCCCCAATTTTTAAATACAGTTACAATGTTGAATACATAATGGAGTTTGACCAACAAGAGTGCACACAGTATGGGAAAAAATACCTTGATTTAATCAAGGAATAGTGGGGGCATCCTGAGAAATTTAGAGCCGACACTCACATCATATATGTCATAGCATCGTTAGATTCCCATATGATCTATGTGGCTATGCTTCTATGTAGGATATTCAGTAAAAAAGACTCCTCTCATTTTCTGCTGGCATGGGTACCAATTATGCATGAAGTGGTTGAGGGATATTCTTTCAACTAGGCCAAGATGTTATCAGGCAACTTGACGAAAGAAATAACAGGGTACCAATTGGAAAATTCCAAAGGGAAAGTTGCTCCTTTCTACATGTCGGCATACATCATGGATGCCCTTTTGTTTATCACTCATTTCCCTCTAATGAGCTGGAGTTGGAACCCGACCAACTCTGAGCCTATCCATTTCTATCACTCCAAGTTGTGGGACGACAGAGCTAGATATTTCTTCTATGAAATCTATCATTATGCAGTGTTGTCGATTCATATCACCCTATACGGTTTCCCACCTCCCAGAATTTCAGATAGAATCATGGATAACCTGGGAAAAATAGAAAACTGGTATATTGAGGAAAACTTTTCCTATATCAAGTTTTTTGGGTGCGTGGTTCCCCCCCATGCTCTCCCTAAATTTTAACCAGATCGGTTGGTATGCCAAGAGGTTGCGGCTCTAGAAGACATCAAGTTAGTTGATATTGAGTTTAAGAGGCACGATCCCCATAATATTGTGATAGCTCACCTGGCTCAATACAATTTAAGGAAGTATGTGCACGAGATTTCCCCTCAGGACAAAGTATTCAGAGGAGTCAGGTCATATGAGGAAGTATTGAGTAGAGAGTGAACTCTGTCTCTCAATCAATTAGCCAATTTCGACAATTTTCAGAAGCATAGAAAGAATAGTTTTCCAAAGGTATTACAAGGGGAGCCAATAACACCTTCATCTACATAGGAAGCTACGCCTCAGGTATTAGAGTAGGAATTTCTGACCAATAGAGTACTGAGGAAAATCTAAAGAATGTCGAAGTCTCAATGCAGGGAGTGGAGACTTCATTACCAAACCCACCAAGCACTCAAACAACAACTCATCTTGAAGATTTTCAAAAAAAGGGACAGGATACATCGTTGTCTACACCAGATAAACCGGATACCAACACAAGAAAGAAACAACTGTCCACAGAGATAGGTAGCCCCATTATGTCATTAACACCTTTACAGTCGAGTCAAGGAAATCCTAATGACCAATTCATATTTATAGAGGACCTTACTCCGATTTTAGCCGAAGAAATGCCTCCTTCGGACTTCTTTTTCAGTAAGAAGAGAAGGGCCATAGTTAAAAGAGAAGTGGATAAAAAATATGGTACAATAGTCAAAAGGTAAAGAATATTGTATGATGGAAAAGGTCTAGATGATACAAAATTCTCTAGGGAAATGGCAGGCTCATTAGGTGCCTTTGCCACGGCCAATCAATGTTTAGTAGAAAATCTAGCGAATTAGCTGAAATAGAGAAATCTGTTGGTAAGGCAGTTGCAAGACTAGATGACGACCATGGAAAGGGATGTCATAAATAAGATGAACAAACAGTTTGAACAATTCATATTCAATGACAGACATCAGATCCAACAATTGAAATCTAACCTCGATGAGCTCCATCAAAACTCACGGGACAACAGAGGGTTGGTCACTCAGCAAGAAGAATTAATCAAGAAACTACAAGCCAATATATACTTGGCTGAAGGTACAACAATAGATATGGAAGCTTTCCAAGCTCAAGCATTAGAAGTACATGAGAAACCATAATCAACCCAATAAGATCCTTTTACAAAAGTGGAAGCCATTCAAAATTGTTATTGGGTGGTAGACCTTTCCCTGAATAAAATTTACATTAAAGAAAGGGAAGCTCATGCAACTCGGGATATGTTTCAAAAGGCTATCTTTCTAGTACCAAAAGATTATGTATCGACAGCTCCTCAACTCTTAGAAAACTAGACGTAACATAATTATGAAGGCCTAGGAATCAAATATTGCCGAAAGAAAAATATTGGCCAGAGAGGTACACAAAGCTTGTCTAGAAGAAATATCTTCACTAGACAAAGGTCTACTTGATGTTGAAGGAAATAATATCTCTAAATCCCTAGGGAATATTGACATAGCAAGGAACCAATGTAACTCTAGGACAAGAAAATAAGAGGTCATGACGATCATCTAGTAAATGAACTAAATTGATCTTATCCAAATAAAAAAATGGATACTAAGTCCAAGCATGGAGTTACAGGACACATATTTGGGAGCAAAGAAGATATAGGAAAGGTTTCCCCAGATAGAAAATAATTTATACATTTTTGAAGAAAATGAGGCAACTACACCTTCTGGGTTGGTGGTACAATTAGTGAACAGTTGCATCCAATGTGTTGAATACGGGAAAGCCAACACATATGGAAACAAATGATAAAACATGTGAATATGACTCATACAGGTCAGGATCAGATGACAGCTATTTCCAATTAAAGGATAAGGAGAAGAAATGCCTCTGCCAACTGTTATTGGATAAATCCGTAAGTGCGGACACAAACTAATCTCCCTAGATCCACCTGGATCTAGAACAAAACACACCAGAACATGATGCTTTCCTTAAGTTTTAGATATTGAATTTACTAGTAGGAAGGAATAAGTAACATACCTTAGTATCGTTTCCTAGGGTCTTTGTTGCTCCTGCTTTTCTCTGGTGCTCTCGTGAGGTCAAGACCCACACAACACAAACCAAACAAAGTGATAGCAATAGCATAAGCTCAATAAAAACCTATGTATGTGATCAAGAAATCATACAATAAAACACAACAAGCTTTATAGGAAAGAATCATATTACTGTATCATATTAAATGTGAAAGAGAGATTACAACCATAGCCTTGATGTCGTAAGGTCCCTTCCAACTGTCCTTCATTCCCCACACACTTTTTGCTCCAAGGATTCTAATACCATAGATCTAATAACTACTCACAATCTATCTTGACAAAGCAAATCTCAAAGCCACTCTAACCAAGCCAAAGCTAACAAGCTCAAGAACCAACAAAGCTAACTCAAGCTAACTTTCTCCATGAGAAATCC
>JZKD02S2334068.1:1806365-1825749 GCA_000966675.3 Picea glauca
TGCAACTGAAACATTGGCAGGATTTGGGATCACCGGAGTGGGGAACAACCAAACTGGTAATCCGATAGTGAGTCCTGGAAGACTCAGTGTGGAAACATATGGAGGACCAAAGTTTACAAATGAAGGAAAGGTATAAGGTTCCCCATAAGAAGGGGTTCCTCCATTGGCACTCCCAGAATTCGATGCCATTAACACTGACTCGACCTAAGGTCCACTAAGTGAAAGAAAAAGCATACGCTAATAGAATCTAAGAATCACAACCAAGCAAACATGACCTTCTTTCGATGACCGTACTAGTTGGTGATGAAATCCAATGTCGTGTGATCAAGTCCAGAAGGGGTGGGGATAGGGTCGAACAGTTACAATGACGACTTGCTTAACAGACTTATGCCTTGGTGCAAGCTTCCACGCAGTAATTGTGGATTTACCCTCCAAGGAGCCCGAGTGAGTTTGACCAATGTCTGCTCCAGGTACAATGATACTTCCCATCACCATCACCTTGTGTAAGACCCTAAAGATTATGGCCACTAAGGTTACCAATTCACAGTCAGCCCCTGGGCGGGAACAGTCGACAGTCCGATCGGAACGTACAAGCAGGGTATCAAGCCCGAAATCAACTGGAAGGCTTCCACGCAATAATTGTGGATTTACCTCTAAGTGACCCTCATAATATGATCCAACCACCACAATCAGTTAAACCACAGAGGGTTAGTCCCCGTAGCTTACCCGAATGCGACCTCGTGCGTAACCCCTGTGTGAGAGGGGGATCCCAGGCAGACTTATACGATAACTGGATTTGCTCTCCCTAACTCAGGATGCTACTGTTTGTTTTGGAAACTTTGGAGAGTTATGCTCACAGCCTAATCCAAAGTACTACACCTATTCTGCTATTGGTGGAGGATCCTAGCAAAGAAAAAATTCTAGATAATTTTTAATTAGCGTTGATTTTTATGGTTGTTCTTTACGCAAAAGGGGTGTATGGAAGTGAAACAAATGGAATTATGACTCAGACCCAAATAATGCATCGAACATGATAAGCAGTCATTTCCTTTCGATGAATGTCTATCTAAGGGAGAGAGAGAGTTCTTTTCACTAACAAGCACAACTACGGAGTGTCCTCAAACGATTCCTTTTCTCAATCAAATCCTGATGTAATGCAAAAACCTTTTAAAATGCCTTCTAATATGCACAATCAATCATGCTTTTTCATTGTTTGTATATGAGTTAAAGATCAATTCAACACAATGCTTGTCTCGCTAATTGTCTTTGTATGAATAAAAATCAAACTAGCACAAGCTAAAGTCATACAAACAATGCACCCTCTCATTGCAATCAAAATGAAAAAGCGAAAACAAAACAATCAAAGAGAAAACACAATTCACACCCAAAAAAAAAAATTTGAATAACAATGACCTTGACTGAAATCAATATAAAGAGGTCTGTAGGCCTTTGATGACCTTCACCAAGATTTTTACTCAGCTGATGAGGAGAAAAGAACAATGCATAGGTTTCAAATTTCACTCAACAGGGAAAAACTCAATGAAAATAGTGAGGAAGGGTGTAAGATCCAATCAAAAAGGTGTTTATTCTTCAAAAAGACAGATGTCAAGGTTGAAAGAGAAGAAAAATTGACTCTCTAGATCACTTAGCAAAAGAGACACAGAGGAAAACCCTGAAAAAGGCAGTTCTGGAGGGTTATTGGGCCAAAAAGAGGTTGGTGCTCTATTGCCAAGGGCAAGGAGTGTTATAGCACTCTGTTCTAAGTTATTAGGAGCATTGGCGCTCCATTAACACTAGGTCAGGGGTGCTAGGGTCTGAAAGCTCCAGAAATGTCAAAAAATTCCAAAAATTGGGATTCAAACTTGACAAGTATGCTGAGTGTGACAAGGTAAGGAGCCAATCAGCTCATGAAACCAATCAAAAGAGGAGTGAACCAGGTCTGAAACAATCAAGGGGTATAACTAGGTAAATGAGGAGGAATCGAAACAAGATGTTTCGATTCGAGGCTATCTCCCCAGTGGAGTCGCTAGTTTCTGTTGTAGGAAAATCTCCCTGTGGACAGGTAGATCACCTCTAAGGCTTGACCTTAACCCTAGATAGAAAAATGATTAACGTGGACACTGACTTCCTTTCAAATCTATCTAAACTAATACATGAGAAGAAAGGATAACAAAAGTACCTCTTAATCGATGTTTGTCCCTGCACGCTCCGAGTTGCGCTCCAATCCTTTACTCCTAGTTGAGTCCTGCAGGCAAACAAGATACGCCCACTTCCTACTCTATTGATATTAGCTTGAAAATAGATCTATCAATTAATGATAATTTCATGTAACATCAGACACAAACTAGAAAGAAACAGGCCAAGCGTGTCATATTAATGAGAATAACAATAGAAGTACTTACAATCGTAGATGTGAATGCGACAGCTTCGTCAAGTCCTCTTCGTCTAACCCTTTCTCGAAAGATCCACAACCTGGTTGATAGCAGATTCACTGATCACTTCTCCTTTGGATGACTGTGTGTTTCCTATGAGATCATAGGTTTCATGCTAGCAATTCTTCCCCACTCAGCTCTGCTCCAGCACCACTTATGAGATCATAAGTTTGGTGTGATTCTCCTTTTTCATTCTTATTTATGAGATCATAAGTTTGGCATTATTCTCCCTTTTGCTGACTGTGTGTTTCCTATGATATCATAGGTTTCATGCTAGCAATTCTTTCCTAATCAGCTCTGTTCCAGCACCACTTATGAGATCATAAGTCTGGTGTGATTCTCTATTTTGCAGTCCTCTTTCACCATTAGAAAGCTTTCTTATATAGCCTTGGAGAGGCTCAACAATCTTGAGATATCCTTGGGGAAGGTGAGGATTTTCCTCCTTCAGTTGAGGATCTTCCCTAGGATCATGGCTGGACTAGGGATTTGAGCTCAACTACTTTCCAAGAATGAAAAGATGCTTTCCCCATTCATCTCGACATCTTAACAACTTCCCAGAATAGGTAGCGCTCCCTCAAAAGGGACATCAGAGCATTGTAGCGCTCCCTAGTAGGCTTTAGGGGGCGTCAGCGCTCTCAAAATCTATAGTGCTCCCTCAAAAGGGCCAGGGGAGCGTTATAACGCTCCCTGACAGTGTAAGGGGGAGCGTCGACGCTCTGGGATAGTGTAAGGGGGAGCGCTCCTCTCCAAAAACTTAGTTTTTGAGGTGCTTTCATATGGCAAAAGGTTTGCAAGCCTGCTGACTCATTTATCCTCTTCCAAATCAAATTTTTGAGGTGTTTCAAGTGTCCTTCTCATGTCGTTATAGGCATGACATAGGAATCATGGCAACATGCTTTCTTTGACACTTTACAACACTTGTGAGCAACATGCGACACTTGCGACCTTGTGAGAAAAATGTGACACTTGCGACCTTTGTAATGACGATACTTGCGACACTATCAAAGTGAGTAATTTTGACGTGTAACAACAATTATGGGAGTGAATTGCCACCTAGTTAAGTTAACTAGTCAACTAGTCTTTAGTTAACTGTCTGAACATAGAGTAGTGAGGAGTTAACTCAGGGAATCAAGGCTAATGCACCACTCTGATGATGATACCAAGGAAATTTTGAATTAGGATGGTGATGATCCCAATGTTGCATGGTGATGATCTCAATGCAACATCTAAACTCAACTCAACTAGTCAAACTAAAGTGTCAACTGAAAGAGAATATTCTCCAGGTGGAATATTCTCCCCTAAAATACAGGAGACTAGATAATGACTAATTATGAATAATAAACAAGGAATAACCTTAGGAAAAATAAATCCTAGGTGTGTGTGAAGTAACTCCAACACCCCCCCTGAACATCACTATGGTGAAAATAAAGATCGGGTCCCAACAACGAGGCCATGTCAGGTATCCAAGTACAAAAGATACATTGAAAATAAAGTGAGGAAAGTGGGAAAACCTCATGGGAAAACCCCCCCCTCAAGGTACAATGTATGTAAAAATAAGAACTATAGTTGCTAGGAAACTGTGTCCTTCACTCCAAGACGACCTCACAGAGAATGGAATTTCTGCTCAGTGAAGGTCTTGGTGAAAATGTCTGTCGTTTGTTCTATTGAAGGACAGAACTATAAGTCGATGATCCCCTCATGTACTAAGTTCCGGATGCAGTGCATGTGGATCTCGATGTGCTTCATCCACTGCCTCTGAACTGGATCTCTGCAGAACTTTAGAGTGCTCTGGTTGTCACACGAGATGACCATCGGTCGATGAAACTAAATTCCCAACTCAGTAAGAAAATGTTGTAGCCACATATCCTGAATGGTTATGTTAACTACCCCTCTGTAATCTGCCTCGGCTGATGATAGATCAATGGCAGCCTACTTCTTGCTCAACCAACAGATAGGCCCAGAACCAAGACTGAGTGAGTAACTAGATGTGGACTTGCAATCAATGTTATCGCCAACCTAGTCGGAATAAGTAAACCCAATGAGATCTAATGTAGAGTTTGTTGCATAATGAATCCCAAAGGTCATGGTGCCCTGTACATATCGCAGGATACACTTTGCAGCTTTCCAATGTAGCTCATGCGACTCTTGCATGAACCTGAAAACTGTGCCAACTGCATATGAGAGGTCTGGTCTGGAGTGTGTGAGATACAACAAGATCCCCACTAGCTATATGTATAGTGTGTTGTCAACTAGTGGAGTCTCCCCTCCATCCTCAAGTTTGACTCCTGATAGGAAAGGAGTCAGAGCAAACTTGCAGTCTGTCATGTGAAATCTCTCAGGGAGATCTCGTGCATACTTGGCCTGAGACATTTTGATTCCTGATGCATCCTGATTGATCTTGAGTCCAAGGAAAAAGTGTAGCAGACCCATGTCCATCATAAAAAACATGTCATGTAGAATCCTCTTGACTGCAACAATCACTGAAGTCGAGCAACCGGTGATCAACAAATAATGGACATACAGAACTAAAAGTAGAAGTGAATCAACTGTCATGAGTATGTATACATTCAGTTCTGATTTAGAATGTACAAAGTTTTGTGACAACATGTAGGAGTCCATATTGGCATACCAATACCATACCCTCGAAGCCTGCTTGAGGCCCTAAAGTGACTTCTTTTGTCGACAAACCAAATATGAGTCCTGCATAAATCCATGGGGCTTTTCCATGTAGATCTCCTTAGAGATATCACCATGAAGAAATGCATTCTTCATGTCCATCTAATGTAATTCCCATCCCTTGGTTGCCAGAATTGCAAGGGCCAATCAAATGGAATCCATAATCTTTACTGAAGGAAAGGTCTCATCATAGTCAATACCATGAACCTACTGAAAGCCTTTGGCAACAAGCCTGGCTTTGTATCTCCTGATCTATCCATCCGCTCCGCTCTTGGTCCTATAGACCCATCTTCATATGATAAGTTTCCTCTCAGAAGGAAGGGGAACTAGATCCCAAGTCTGGTTCTCAAGGAGGGAGTTGTACTCCTCCTGCATGGAATATTCCCAAACGGGATTTCCAGTAGCCTCTCCGTAAGACTATGGATCTGAAGACTGAACCAAGAAAGGATGCCTAGAAGGCAATGGTTCAATAACAGTGAGCGCAATAGGAGGCTCCTCGAAATTAGATTGAGTCCTCCTAGTATCGGCTGGATCACCTACGAGATCCCCTACATCCTGAAGAGTAGTTTGTGCCCACTTGGCCCTCTTGTCTAGCTCTGCAACTGCATCTGGATGCTCTGACTCTGCATATGACTGTACTGAATCTGAATATGACTCTGAATCCTCTGATTCCTATGAATCATAACTCTCGTTTGAAGGAGATTCGACATGTGCATGCTCATCATCTCGGATAGGTGGAAGAGTGAAGGTGTATGCATGCAGTTGTTGAGGTACATGCGAGACACTTTCCTCAAATTGGACACTATGCTCAATGATGAGTCAGTTCGAGGAAATATCAATAAGCCAATATCCCTACACACCGTTATGGTATCCAACAAAAATTAACTCAGTGCTTTGTGGATCAAGTTCCTTCCTCTTTTCAGAGTGAATCCGGGCCCATGCATGTGAACCAAAAATACGAAAGTGGGCCACTTCTGGTTTGAGGCCACTCCAAGCCTCATAGGGGGTCTTATCCTTGACAGATCTATGAGGAAATCTATGTTGGATGTATGTTGCATAGTTAAATTATTTGGCCCATAGTCTATGTGGTAGTGACTTTGCCTGCAACATGCAAGATGCCATTTCCTTTAGAGATCGATTTTTTCTGCTCAACAACTCCATTTTTCTGTGGAGTATAGGGAATTAAATGTTGCATTTGAATCCCTGCCTCATGGTAAATACTACGGATCTCATGATTTACATAATCTCCCTTGTTATCAGCTTGGAGGACTTTGATCTTCTTTCTAGACTGTGTCTCAACCAAGGCTTTGAAATCTTTGAGGTGTTGAAAGACCTCAGATTTTTTCCTGAGAAAGTAGATCCAAGTAAAATGTGAGAAATCATAAAAAAAAATGAGAAAAAACCTCACTTTGTTGATGGATGGATGCGGAAAATGACCCATAAGGTCACTGTGGATCAGATCTAAAGGTGTGGAAGCTTGTTGAGACTTTCGTTTGTCGAATTTCTCTTGAGGGTGTTTCCCGAGAACACATCCCTTGCATACTCCCCTTGATAAATGGATTTCTGGTAGACCATCAACTAATATGTGCTTGCTAAGCTGTTGCATGTATCTGAAATTCAAATTTCCAAACCTTTCATGCCATATTCTACTACTTTCATCAACATGAGTACGCAGTAAAGCAGAATCAGGTTCAATGAATTCAGAAAATGTATACAATCTAGACTGATGATTTACCTCACTGGTAGCAACCTTGGAGCTGGTTTGCATGTCATAGATGTCCATGGAATTTGGTGTGAATATGAATTTCTTTCCAGTACGGGAATTCATCATCTGATACATGGAGAGAAGGTTGACAGAAATCTTGGGAACATGCAGCACATTCTTGAAACTTCTGTTGGTGAGTTCAATCCTTCCTTTGCCGATGACTTCAACAAAAGAGTTGTCCCCCATCAGAATGGGAAGACCTTTCCATGCATCCAAATAAGAACATACTTCTTATGAGGTAGCCATGTGATGCTCCTAAATATACAATCCAAGCATCGGGGGAGGAGTTGATGGCAATCAAGGCATGGCTAGAATTGCCTTTCTTGGAATTCAGATCTTCTGGCTTCTTCTTCTTTGCACCCTCGGGGATGCAATCTCCAAGGTTGTTTTTATGAAGTATCTGAGACATCTGATATATTTGTTTTTGCATGCATGTGGATTCTGAATGGAATCCTTTTTGACAATATGTGCATTTCTCTCATTTTCTTCCCTTTTCTCCTTTGGATCTGAAGGCATCGGTGAAGGGTTTTGTGTACCCTTCCTTCTTCGTATGTGCATGATATTTTCACTTATCTTTATCTTTAGATTTCTGATATTTGTGGCTGCCATCATGCACAACGAGTGCATGCACCCTTGGGCCTTTGATTGTGCCCATGTTGATGAGCTTGGTTTTCTCTTGTGTCAAGGATTTGATAAAGTCCTCAAGAGAAGGAATCTTCCAGGTGGCTCTAGAGGTGAATATGAAAGTATGGAATGTAGATATGAATACAAATAATTCAGGACAAATATTGGAGAGAATGGTGAGAACCATTTGTTTCTCCTTCGTTGATTTATCAACCCCGCAAGCTTTGAGTTGCGACAATAAATCATTGAATTTTGTAAAGCAATCTTGGATATTTTCGAATCTTTTTGGATCCAATGTGAGTAGCTCCACCTCTAGCACGTGTTCCCTCATCTCATCCTTTTTTCTAAAGAGCCCTTCCAATATTTTCTAGGCTTCATTGGGAGTCTTACAGGAAGATATGTGAAAAAGGAGATATGGAGAAATAAGACTGCAAATTGTTCCGAGTGCCTCATCCATGCAATTTAAGTACTTGGATTTTTCTATGGCTAATGTCAGCACTGTATATGTATTCCCAGTTAACCTGTACAACCCTTTGGATCGGAGATATATTTTTATTTTCTCCTTCCATGCAAAATAGTTGTAAGGTGTAAGAATGAATTCTTTTTGGAATTCCATCTTTCCGTTGTCTTCAATCTTTTGTACCTGCAAACAATTTTGGTGTATCTTTTTCTTAGCAGTCTGTCAGCTTTGATACCATGTAAATTTGTTGAACCTACACAAAATAGATCTATCTAAACAATAATACACACATTTGCAGACAGAATTGGAGAAAGAATAAGAAGGAGAGAAAGAATGGAAGAATTCTCATTAACCATTATGAATAATGAATACTTTACATATGATATACTCTGTATATCTCAATGAGTTCGAATTGAGGTGAACCAATGTGCCATAGCGGTGGTATAGAGTGATATTTACACACACCAAAAATTACAGGAGTGAAGTGTCACCTATTCTAGTATCTCAGGTAGTTATGGGAGTGAACTGCCACCTAGTTGAGTTAACTAGTCAACTAGTCTTCAGTTAACTGACTGAACATAGAGTAGTGAGGAGTTAACTCAGAGAATCAAGGCTAATGAAACACTATGGTGATGATACCAAGGCAAGGTCGAATTATGATGGTGATAATCCCAATGTTTCATGGTGATGATCCCAATGTTGCATGGTGATAATCCCAATGTTTCACGGTGATGATCCCAATGTTGCATGGTGATAATCCCAATGCAACATCTAAGCTCAACTCAACTAGTCAAACTGAAGTGTCAACTGAAAGAGGATATTCTCTAGGTGGAATATTCTCCCCTCAAATATAGGAGACTAGATAATGACTAATTATGAATAATAAACAAGGAATAAACTTAGGAAAAATAAATCCTAGGTGTGTGTGAAGTAACTCCAACAACACAAACCAAGAAAACAGATAATAATGAAGCACAAGCTACAACCAGATAAAGAGAAAAAGAAACTGAAGGTTTTAGTTTAGAAAATGAAATAAATAAAATTAAAATCCCCATGCCTCTGGTTGAGCTTGCTAATAATCCAATTTATAAAACACAAATTGCTAAAATGATTAATTTGTCTGATGCAGAATGTTATGCAGATGTAATAAATTTACAAGATGAAAAGCCTATGATTATGTTTGGTTTGCACATTGAAAATGCTAAGGATTATGTAGTTCCTTTTTATATTACCTTAACTGTGCATGATCATTTACTTCATAATTGCATGTTATATTTTGGGGCCTCTCAACAACTTAATGCCTAAAGTTATCATGGAAAATTTGGGCCTTGAAATCATTAGACCTTATCAGGACTTATATTCTTTTGATTCCAGATAGGTTAAGTGTCTGGGAATGATCAAATATCTGGTAGTGAATATTGCACAGATTCCTGTAAAGATTATTCTTATGGATGTAGTCGTTGTTGCTGTACCTGTCAAGTATGGCATGTTTTTATCTAGGTATTGCGGCGCAAAACTTGGTGGATCACTTCAACTGGACATGACATACGCTGTGATCCCGATTTTTGGTGGACAATTTACTCGACTATACAAAGAGACTAGACTAGCATATACTGTAAGCGACCCTCAAAACCCAAACAACTATCCAGTCTGTGTTGTCGATCAAGATCTAGGAAGTTGTATTTTATCATTAGACACTGATTTTGATGAATGTATAGAAGAGGAAAACAAAAAAATAGAAAAAACGCAGAAAAGTGTAAATAACAGAGAAGGAGTATGGAAAAAAAAAATTGATGGCGCTTCGTCCTGGGAAGGGGCAAGGGTAGGAGTGTTATTTTTTGCACCTAGATATGAATACATCATTCCCTTTTCATACAGGTTACAGTGGGAAATCGATTATACTAATAATGTCTTTAAGTAAGAAGCTCTGGTCTTCGGATTGGAGGTTGCTAGGAAACAAAAAATTGAAAATCTAATAGTTTATGGTGATGCAGAACTTATTGTAAAACAAATAATGCAACAATATCAAGAAAAACATCCAAGGCTAAGGTCATATATAAATTGTGCCTGGGATCTGATTGAGAATTTCTTCTTGTCATTTAACATTCATAACATTCCCAGAATGGAAAATCAATAGGAAAACTCCTTGGCCAAAGATGTTGTGACTTTTATGCCTCCTACTATCCTAAAACTAAATTATCATATAGAAATGAGGCAAAAACCTTCAATCCCAAATAATGTGAAACACTGACAGATCTTTGAAGATGACGAGCAGATTAAATTTTTTCTAGAAATGGTCGATGAATTCTTCGAGACTCATATAGATCAAGAGGACCAGAACGATCCTATCTGGATCATGAAAGAATGTGAAGAGCCTAAAAATATCCAAGATAAGATCACGAATCATTGAATTCTTGTACTTAAGAACAATTAGATCCATAGAGAACTGATACCCTTATGAGGTTGTTTGACAAATATGAGATACCCTTGAAATCTACCCTATGAACTCAACCTGAGGAGGTTGAAGACTGTGACATAGGAACTAAAGAAGAACCTAAGATAGTCAAGTTATCTAAATACCTTCCAGTTCAGGAGAAAAATAAATATGTCAAATTTATTAAACAATACAAAGACATATTTTCCTGTTCCTATGATGATTTAAAAAATTATGATACCTCTGTGATTGAACATAAGATTCCTTTGAAATAGGGAATAAAACCTTTTAGACAAAAGATGAGACAGATAAACCCTATCCTCTTACCTATAATAGAAAGAGAAGTCAAGAAGCTTCTCGACGCAAATATTATTGTCCCAATTAGGTATTCTGAATGGGTAGCAAATCTGGTACCCGTCAGAAAGAAAAGTGGAGAAATTAAGATTTGTGAGGATTTCAAAAATTTTAACTGGTCATCCCTGAAAGATAACTACCCACTACCAAAAATGGACCATGTCCTGGAAAAATTAGTTGGAGAAAACAGAATGTCGATGATCGATGGCTTCTTAGGTTATAACCAAATTGTTGTCCACGAAGATGATAAAGAAAAAACTTCATTCACTACTCCGTGGGGAAATTTCATGTATGATAAAATGTATTTTGGTTTAATGAATGTAGGGGCCACCTTCCAAAGAGAAATGGATATAGATTTCATCAGTGAGAGAGATAAGTTTGTCATTATTTACTTAAATGATCTAACAGTGTTCTCGAATTCTGATGCAGAACATTTGTTTCATCTCAAACAAACTTTTGATAAATGTCGAAAATTTGGTTTGTCTCTAAACCCTAAAAAGTCTCATTTTTCTATGCAAGAAGGAATACTTCTAGGTCATATGGTTTAAAAATATGGAATAAAGGTTGATCCCAAGCGAATCGAAGCTATTGACACAATAAACATTCCTAAAAATAAAAAAAGAAATCTAGTCTTTTTTAGGTAAAATAATTTTTTTGAGAAGGTTTATCCCTAACTTTGCTGAAATTGTCAAATTAATCACAGATATGCTAAAGAAAGAAAATGAAATCAAATGGAATTCTGAAGCTAAAGCATCATTCGAGCAAGTTAAGAAATCTATAAGTGAAGCTCTAGTATTAGCTAGTCCTCACTATACTAGGGAATTCCTGATCTTTTCTTTTGCATCGGAACATACTATCATAGAAGTACTTCTCCAAAAGAATGAAGAAGGTTTCGAGAAGTCGATTACGTTTTTCAGTAAAAGTCTCAGATATGCCAAATTAAGATACAATACACTGGAAAACGAAGCCTACGCTATGGTGAAAGATCTCAAATCTTTCAGGACATATGTACCGCACTCTAGAATAATTGCTTATGTGCCAACAAGATCTTTTAAAGATATATTGGAATAGCCAAACAATGATGGTAGAAGAGGTCGGTGGTTAGCCAAAATTCAGGAATTTGATCTAGAAGTAAAACCGACCAAGCTGGTCAAAGTTTAGGGTTTGGCGAAGATATTAGCAGAGTCTAATTTCAGAGAACTTGGGATAAATCATCTGGAATCACATGGACCTGTTACATACATAGGAGAACTTGACGATCAAACCCCTAGAGTCCATATCGAGGATAAATTTTCTTCCTATGACTGGTATCACGATATCATTTCATATCTCCTTACCCTTCAGTTTCCAAGCGATATGACTCCATCAAAAGCAATAATGTTGAAACTACACATAGTTAAATACTGTATCATCAAAGGACAATTGTATTGGAAAGATCCTCTAGGTTTCTTACTACGTTGTCTAACAGAATATGATATAGAGGATGTCATATATGAATTTCCCAAATGAGTGTGTGGAGGAGATCATGCCTGGAGGGCCATGACCTACAATATTCTAAGAGCTGGATATTATTGGCCAAAGATATTTACCGATGTCAATGCTAAAGTCAGAGCCTGCAACCCTTTCCAACTGTTCTCTGGCAACCAAAATATCCCTGCATTAATTTTGGTCCCAGTCAAGACAGAGACTCCTTTTCAATAATGGGGTCTAGACTTCATAGGATAAATCCACCCATAGTCAAGCACCCAATATAAGTGTATTTTAACTTCTATCGATTATTTAACAAAATGGGTGGAGGCCATTCCAACTCGGAATGCCACAAATTCGGTAGTTATAAAATTTTTGGAAGAGAACATCCTATCCAGATTTGGTTTCCCCCAAAAAATAGTTACGGACAACACCCAAGAATTCAAATCTATGGAAATGATAAGTTTTTGTCAAAAATACAACATTGTGCTAGGACATTCTACAACCTATTATCCTTAGGGAAATGGATTGGCCGAATCATCCAAAAACATCTTGATGAATATAATAAAGAAAGTATTAAGGGAGAATAGAAAGGCTTGGCACGTTCACCTAAAGTACGCCTTATGGGCAAATCAGATCGACACTAATAAATCAATAGGCATGTCTCCTTTCCAAATGGTTTATGGCATCGACGTTTTTCTCCCTATTAATCTATCTCTTCCAGTAATAAATTTATGGCAAGAAACGAACGAAGATCCAAATGACACAATGAGGAGGATAAACCAAATAATCGAAGTCCAACAAAACAGGGTCGAAGTCGATGTTAGACTTTGAAAATACCAAGATAATATGAAATCCCTTTTCGACAAAAAAGAGAAAGACAGGGAATTTCTTCCTGGTGATTTAGTTTTGAAATGGGATGTCAGGAAAGAAGATCCAGGTAAACACAATAAGTTTGATCACCTCTGGTTCGGACCGTTGAGGATTGCATCTACAGAGGGTAAGAATTCATTCCTGCCAGAGAATATCGACAGGAATTTTTTTGACACCCCTATAAACGGGTGCTATCTAAAACATTTCATGCAATAAAAATGTTTCACAGTACCATTGTATATAGCGGTTTCGTTTCTATTTACTTTCGCAACTTTATTTTCCTTCGTAGGATACCTGAATTTTACTTTTTATAAACCTAGTTTTATTTAATACTCCGAAAAGAAAAAAAGAAAATGTCTATACTGTTTATTATTTCTATTTTGCGGAACTCTCTGATTGTTTCTTTTTGTAGGACATTTATCATTAGATGAGGAATGAGGAGATATCAAAATTCAACGCTCAGTTTTCATAATAAGTTTTTTTCTCTCAAACAAGTGATGAATTAATAATTGGTTAGGTTGCAAATATAAATGAAATCCAAGGTATGAACTTCTATGCTTATTTTTCAATTTAAAATGTTAAAATAAATCTCATCGAATATTAGCATAATTATACTCATGTAAAAACGATCACCTGATCAAAGGTCGGAAAAGTATAGATCTGAAAAACCTCCAAATAAAAATAAAATGAGATAAAAATAGAAAGAAGAGAAGTTGGTAATCGAAAAGAGGATTGTGTGGAAGTGATATTCTTTTATGCCAAACCCTCTCATCCCTCGTTCTATTTCACTTTTCCTATCTCTGAGATTTTACTCTATTTTGATTTTCACGACCTGTCCTTAAATCTTCATAACCTGTCCTTAAATCTTCATAGAAAGAAAAGATTTCTCCCTGACTTTGAAAACTTAAAAACATTTCTTTAAAACAAGACTAGGTGAAAATATTTATGTTCTTTTGATTCCAACTTAAAGAAAGTATGTCTAGGCTAATCCTGATAACTTTATCTCTTCTATTATATTTTTACTGATAAACCTGCTCAAGGAAAATCCCTGGAAAATAAAAGTTCCCAATAAAATATTCCCTATAGGAAAAGATGTATTGAAGATCGAGAGAGATCTAGCTCAGAGTACAATGACAGGCCTTCATTGTCAAATGAGAGAGATCTAGCTCAGAAATGGTGAAAGGAAATTCATAAATTGATTGCCCCCATCTAGTCCAAGACAAATGGTGAAAGGAAATTCGTAAAATCGATTGCCCCAATTTTGTCCAAAAGAGATGATAAAGGAAATTCATAAAAGGATTGCCCGTATCTCAAATAAAATGAAAAAATGCTATTTGAAGTGGTGAAAGGAAATTCAATGGGAGATGTAGATAACTTCACTGGGGTACTGAACATGCTCGTTGGTAGTGAAGAAATATCTATGATATTTGTAAGGTTTCCGTACATGTATAAACATACTCTAGTAGCTAGTTCTCTTTTCGATAATATTTGCATCCTATATCGACCAGTGATTCCCTGAATAAATCATTAAAATTACTTTTCCTTGAAGTGAACAAAATCAACCGAAGCATGATAGTTCAGTTAATTCTTTTTTGATTATCTTAAGAAAATCTAGAATTAGTTTCAGAAAAAGGAAACTTATTAATAGCCTAACTTGAGATCAATAATTGATTGTGTTTTGAAAGTTTTATGAGACACAGCTAAAGTCTGATTTTTATCTGTATAATTTTCCCAAATTTGTTCCCTAGGAACACAACAATGAATCCATTTACCTAATGAAGGCACTTAGTATATTGTTCTTCCACGCCTTGTAGGGAGACGTGATCCCCAGATGGAGCCCATGTTGAAACATATATATTTCTAAACTTTTGGACTTTAAATAAATTGCATTCCTGGTTAAATAAGAATAAGACTTGCATGATATATGTTGTTGATGAAGTCTTCCATCTAAACAAATGATCCTAAATATATTCATATTTTTGGAGCTGCCAAATGGTTAAAGAGATAAGTCGCTAGAGGCCACTTCGGAGCTTCACGCTTCGGATGCTTCAACAAGTCACAACTTTAAAAAGCCCGAAACCCAAATATATCCGTTATCACTTTTTCACCAACTTTTGAAAGACATGAGTCATGGTACACATGTACACTTTAAATCTTCCCCGAGTCAACACGTGGCACCTTTATCCGATCTTTTGATCTAAAGATTCACATGATTCTAATTAACACTTGGCACCCCCTAGCCTTGACACGTCATCTAAAATGACATCATCTTCAACACATCACTACGGGTAATAGCCTTTCGAGAATATAACAAGGAACTAACTTTCAATTCAACGAAGCAATAAAATCCTGAAATATCAAATCTTAATTAATTAAGTTAATCTCGGTTAAAGATGGTTAATAAGTTCGTACTTCTTGAGTTAGGACGTTTATCATCCCTCACAACTTGAAATATTTGAAGTCCAAACTTCTGAAACATTTCAAACTTAAAAGGGGTTAATTAAAACTAAAAATGATTATCCGATAATTAATCATTTCACAGTTTCAGGTTTCAAGGATTCTATCTTGAGCTACTCATTAAAATCCCAAAGCCCGAATACCTGAAAACGTTTAATGTTAAACGTGATTAATTAATATCTTAAACAAGATTATCTCATAATTAATTTCTCACGAGTTCATGATTCAAGAATTTTCAAACCTGTTTCATCCTAGTTCCCAATCATGAACCACCAATATTTATGGCATTAATCACAAATAAATGGCAATGATTTCAATATAGATTGCAGATCGTTGCCAAGATTTATTCATTAAGGTAGATGATTTTTTCGTTAGTAAAAGTATTCATAAATCAATATGCTTAAGGTGAATAAGAATATTGGATTTTGAATTATATTTTCATTCTCGTAGAATAACAAGTTTTAAGCTAGCTAAATAAGCTCACACATTCTCCTGTAATAGGTAACATAGTTATGATTTCATTAATATCATGGCACCGTGGAAAATGGATAAAGAATATGGTGAGAGCGTAGATCCGAACACAAATGTTCTCTTAGACACCTCACTGAGAGCCATAGATACCATGAAATCATGGACACAGGTGTTTGATATTCTACAGCACAAGCTGATAAATTGCCCAGAGGATTCAGGTGACGAAGTAACCGAAACCCATGCGACTAAACTCGGGGATATATCCGAGTCAGAGATACAAAAGATAGATGCGTGGATGAGGCTCATGTCGTATAACAACATGATAGGCTGGGCCCTGGAGAACATCAACATTTCAACTAGGAGCATTTGCAATTCACAGAAGGTTTTTGTTGGGTCTTTTCGACCAGAGCATATTAAAGTAATGTATAAATTATCCCTCATTTTTAAATACAGTTACAATGTTGAATTCATGATGGAGTTTGACCAACAGGAGTGCACACATTATGGGAAAAACTACACTGATTTAATCAAGAAATGGTGGGGGCATCCTGAGAAATTCAGAGTCGACACTCATGGGATATATGCCACAACATCGTTAGACGCCCATATGATTTATGTGTCTATGATGCTATGTAGGATATTTGGGAAAAAGGACTCCTCTCATTTCTTGCTGGCATGGGTACCAATTATGAATGAAGTGGCCGAGGGATATTCTTTCAACTGGGCCAAGATGTTATCAGACAACCTGGCCAAAGAAATCATAGGGTACCAATTGGAAAAGTCCAAAGGGAAACCTTCTCCTTTATACATGTCGGCATACATCATGGATTCCATTTTTTTTATCACTCCTTTCCCTCTGATGAGCTGGAGTTGGAACCCGACCAACACCGAGCCTATCCATTTCTATCACTCCATGTTGTGGGAGGACAAAGCCAGACATTTCTTCTATGAAATATGTCATTATGTAGTGGTTCCAATTCATATCTTCCTGTACGGTTTCCCACCTCCCAAAATTTCAGACAAAATCATGGCTATCTTGGGAAAAGTATGAGACTGGTATATTGAGGAAAACGTTTCCTATATCAGGGTTTTTGGGTGCTCGGTTCCCCCCATGCTCTCCCAAAATTTTTACCAGATCGACTGATATGCCGAGAGGTGGATTATTAGGCCATGACATGGGGCATTAGTAAAGAATTGAAAGTGGCCCAAAAAAAGGTATGGCCAAACTTCCCTCTTCAAGTTGGTATGTTTTTGTTGCAAGATTTTGACCATTCGAAAGTATAGGTTGCGGTTCTAGAAGACGTCAAGTTAGTTGATATTGAGTTTAAATGCCATGATCCCCATAAGATCGTGGAAGATCATCTGACTCAATACAATTTAAGGAATTATGTGCATGATATTTCCCCTCAGGATGAAGTATTCAGGGGAGTCAAGTCATATGAGGAAGTATGGAGCATAGTCCGAACTCAATCTCCCGACCAATTATCTAGTTTCTATAATTTTTAGAAGCACAGAAATAATATTTTTCCAAGTGTATTATAGGGGGAGCCAATAGCACATTTGTATACAGAGGAAGCTATGCCTCGGGGATTTGAGGTAGGAATTTCTAACCAATAGAGTACTGATGAAAATCTGAAGAATACCGAAGTTTCAATTCAGGGAGTGGAGACTTCATTACCAAACCCACCAGGCACTCAAACAAAATCTCATCTTGAAGCTTTTCAAAAAAAGGGACAGGATACATCGTTGTCTACACCAGATAAACCGGCTACCAACACAACAAAGAAAAATCCATCCATAGAGATAGGTAGCCCCATTATGTCATTAACACCTTTACAGTCGATTCAAGGAAATCCCAATGCCAAAGTCATATTTATAGAGGACCTTACTCCAATTTCAGCCGAAGAAATGCCTCCTTCAGACTTATTTTTCAGTAAGAAAAGAATGACCATAGTTACAAGAGAAACGCATCAAAAATATGGTACAAAATTAAAAAGGAAAGGAATGTTGTATGATGGACATGGTCTAGATTATACATAATTCGTCAGGGAAATGGCAGGCTCATTAGGTGCCTTTGCCACGTCCAATCAGTGTTTAGTAGAAAATCTAGTGGATCGGTTGAAACAAAAAAATATATTGGTAAAGAAGTTGCAAGACCATATGACGACCATGGAAAGGGATGTATGAATACGATGAACAAATATTTTGAACAAGTCATAGATGATGTCAGACATTAGATCCAATAATGGAAAGCTAACCTCGATGAGCTCCATCAAAACTCATAGGCCAACAGAAAGTTGGTCACTCAACATGAAGAATTAGTCAAGAAACTACAAGCCAAGATAGAATTGGTTGAAGGTACAATAGTAGATATGGAATTTTTCCAAGCTCAAGTACTAGAAGTACATGAGAAACTGAAATCAGCCCAGCAAGATATTTTTACCAAAGTGGAAGCCATTCAAAATTGTTATCGAGTGGTAGATCTTTCCCATAATAAAATTTACATTAAAGAAAGGGTAGCCCATGCATCTTTGGCTAAGTTTTAGGAGGCTATATTTATAGTACCAAAATATGATGTATCGACAGCTCCTCGACTGTCTCTATCTAAGAAAACCAAAGGTGACATAATTTTGAAGCCATGGGAATCAAATCTTGTCGAAAGAAAAATATTATCTAGAGAGGTACATGAAGCTTGTCTAGAACCAATATATTCACTAGAAAAAGGGCTACTTGATTTTGAAGGAAACAATATGTCCAAATCCCTAGGGAATATTGGCTTTGCAAGGAGCCAATGTAACTCTAGGACAAGAAAAGAAGAGGCCATGACGATCATCCAACAAATGAACCAACTTGATCTTATCCATATAAACAAATGGATAGTAAGTACAAGCATGCAATTATAGGCCACATCTTTGGGATAAAAGAAGATATAGGAAATGTTTCCCTAGATAGAAAAGAAGTTATACATTTTTGAAGCAGATGAGGCAACTTCACCTTCTGGGTTGGTGGTACATTTAGTGAGCAGATGCATCTAATGTGTCGAATACGGGAAAGCCAACACATTTGGAAACAAGTGAGAAACATGTGCATACGACTCATACATGTCAGGATCAGATGACAGTTTTTCCAAGCTAAAGGATGAGGATAAGAAATGCCTCTGCCAGCAGACAAAGAGACACAGGAGAAGGCCAACGAAAGTTTTCAGTTTTACATATTGTAAAATTTACTATTTTTGGAATTATGAGAAGTCCAACCGTTTTGAGTTGAGATGATTTTGTATAAATACATAGATTAAAGACTTATTTCAGGTTGCTTCTTATCGATTGTAATAGAGAAAAGTATCCTTATAGAGTATTAATACAAGTGAAGAC
>JZKD02S2334068.1:1830751-1848334 GCA_000966675.3 Picea glauca
AAGTTTGATAGGGACTTTCCATAGCTAGATCCTCTCTTGTTATTGTTGGAAGAATTTTTCTGACCATCAAGAGATCCCTGGAAGGTGTTGTTTAGTATTGGTAATATGGGCTATAAATTTGAGTTTCTTTTATGTTTCTTCTTTAAAGAAGGTAGTAGATGACAAGATCCCAATTTATATTGAAAATGGAAAAATCTTAATAGAAAGTGAAACAACCATTGAAACATGTATAGGGAAATTATAAACATGAGTAATAATGAGTGAGTACCTCATTAAGTGAAAGAACTTGGACATGAGTAATAATCACTAAGTACCTCACTAAGTGAAAGAACTTGTTAACAAAAAATGTGACTTTGGAAGATGAGAGGAGCAACTTAAGCCCTTAACCATAACCCTCATTTGTTATTATTACTTTCATTATTATTACTTTAACCATAGTTTTGTTAGTTTGTTATCATTGCTTTATAGTTATGTATCCCCTATATATACAAGAAACTCATTTGGATGAACATGTTATCTTGTAAATTTAATATTTTGTAGTAGGAGATTTAGACAAGCTTATCATTGTTTCATTCTTTTAAAAGCAATAATGTGTCTATCTTTTCTCAATATGCTCATATTTTAAATATTTAATCATAGATTTTAGAATCTATGAAAATACAATTATATTCCATTCAGGTTGGAATAATATAATTACTTCTATTATTTTTTTACTTGAAATATTTGTTATTTATAGATATATATTGTCTATGTATCCATAGATTGGCATCTTCAAATAGCACTACATTGTATCTATAAGTATTTGGTAGTTAGATTTAGATACTTCTTAGCATATATTCTTCATTATTTTTAATATCATTTCATTAAGTAATGAAAATAGCATATATTCTTCATTATTTTTAATATCATTTCATTAAGTAATGAAAAATGTGTGGAAGAAAAAAAAGCTAAATAATACAGAATTATTAACAGATAATACATAATTATAATTATAATATGATTAACATGCCAGCGTCCATGTCGTTTTTACTGCACATCAATCTTGCAAAGACTAACGTGACCAGAATGCCTATTACAGAATTGAATTGATACAGTGGACGCCTCATTCCACCCTAAACGAACCATAAGTACTTCATCATACAAACACATAGTCAGTCGAACATCAACGCACAATCTTCGACTGCATTTATTTCTTTCCCATACCTGCAATGCAAAAACAACCTAAATCATGACATCTTTGTACAGATTAAAAAATAAATAAAAAGGTAAAATCACGACACCTTTGTTCGTATACTGCGCTCAAGAGAATAAATTTTACAAAGGAAAACAAAAGCTACTTAGTATAAGTATAAGTTGGTCATTACCTGCTATAACTTGGTCTAGAAGGCGAAATTGGGCTGGTATTGGGTGCCGGAGTTGTTGGCTTGTTTGCCGTAGTCGCCTTGGATGTTTTGGGTGCCGTTGTCGCCATGGTTGTTCACTTGTGTGCCTCGGTTGCCTTGGTTGTAGACTTGTGTGCCTCCGTTGCCTTGGTTGTTGAATTGTTTGCCTCGGTTGCCTTGGTTGTTGAATTGATTGCCGTGGTTGTTGGCTTGTTTTCCGAAGTTGCAATCGGTGTTGATGGGATTGATCGAGCCAATGTTGTTGCCCGTATTGACTTTGGGGCATTCGACGTGGGGGCTGCAGTTGATGTTGGGGCCTTGTCCACTCATGTTGTTGGCCGTTTAGAGGACTTACAGCTGCTGCAAAATTTTCTAAACAAAAAAACGCCACTTTAACTCAAAAAAACGCTAAACTGCATATCAATACATAACAGAAACACAAAAAAAAAACAAAAAACGCTAAACTGCACCAATACATAACGGAAAAACTAAAAACGCTACATCAATACATAATGGAAAAACGCTAAACGCTAAACAATATAATATGCTCAAATCATTAACACCCAGAATACCTACAACTACCAATACCATTACACAGCTAGCTTATGACATTACAGAAAGTAAAAACTTAACAATACCATTACACAGCTAAGTAAAAAGTTAACATGAGTATACCTTATGATATTACACACAGCTTATGACATTACAGAAAGTAAAAACTTAACAATACCATTACACAGCTAAGTAAAAAGTTAACATGAGTATACCTTAGGACGGGAATACTTAACAGGAGCCCAAAGTCTTTAAGCAAGAGGTGAGAAATACAATGGCATAGCCTTCGTTATATAGGAATGGGCGGACTCCAAAGTCGGATCTAGACTCATTGCATGTGAAACCAATTCTTTCACGTACAGGATCGAATTCGAAGTTTTCATTGCATCTGAAACCATGAAACCATTCAGACGCATTAAATTCTTTCACCCATTAAAAATTGTCCAAAATGTTATTCTTTGGACCCCTCTCTTTTTGGTCTGTGGATTCTCTGTTGATTGCTACTGGTCTGTGTGGCGAATGAAACCATTCAGAGACATTAAATTCTTTCACCCATTAAATGCTTTCACACATTAAATTCTTTCACCCATTAAAGTTTTCATTGCATCGGAAACCATTCAGTCACATTAAATGCTTTCAACCCTTCACTTTTTGGTCTGTGGATTCTCTGTTCATTGCTACTGGTCTGCGTATAGATTATCCGTTGAAAATTCTTTCACCCATTAAAAATTGTCCAAACTGTTATTCTTTGGACCCCTCTCGTTTTGGTCTGTGGATTCTCTGTTGATTGCTACTGGTCTGTGTGGCGAATACATATGGATTCATAATGAAAAGTTGTAATATGGATATTTTAATTGATAAGAGTAAAGTAGCTATATATTTCATAAATATAGTAATTATAAAAGAATACAGTTTTCCAATTTTTACAACATTAAACATTAAGCAACCAAAAAAAAAAATTGTAATTGTTATTATACTTTTCTCATAATAAAGTGTATAAAAAAATTTGAAGCATTCATATCTTAAGCATATCCCAATGTGTTTAATCATGGAAGCCAAATTCTTTAAACTCCCCAGCAAATTTGTGATGTTCATTAATCATGGAAGCCAAATTCTTTAAACTCCCGAGCAAATTTGTGATGTTCATTGTAGATTTCATCATAAAATAAGAAATTATTCTAAAGCTTGAGTACTTTATTGAGGGGTGACAATTCTATTGAAACACTATAAGAGTCATGAAGAAAGTCTATTCTCTTTATAAGCCTATAGAAATATGCAAGTGAGTGCATCCATTGCTTATTATTTAGGTTAAAATGTTTATGATTTGTAATTTGCTAAGATCCACACAAGCATAGAGTTAAAGGACATTATTCATCAAGATCACCAAGTATGTTATTTTTATTGTGGGTATTGATTGTTCACTTTGTCTCTCAAACCATACAAAAATGCATGCTAGAGTCTATGTTTGATCCGGATTTAGGAGAGGAACTAATTGATTAAGACATTGAATACAATAAAAACAGGGATATGAAGAAAGTGAACAATATGTTCTATTAAATAATGAAATAGGCTGAAACTGTAAAACTGCAGAAGTGAAACACTTGCTTGAATGATATTAATTATCTCTGAGAAGAGATGTGGATGCTACGTGCAGTTATCCATCTTAGTAGTAGAATGAATTACAATAAGGCTCCAGAGATCTTTTTGATATTACTCATGAATGCCAAGACCCTAGACATCCAAAAACCTAACCCTAGATGGTGAAACACCAAAAGTCATGTGGCCCCCTATGGGTAAGTTGGTACCTCAACTTCCCAGAGTCGTAACTTTTGCACACGACCTCTATTTTAGGTGTGTTATAGCTTGTTGTAAAGGTCTTTCAAAGAAATACACTTTAAGCCATCAAACTCTTACTCCCTCTATAGTTTGACTCTGGCGAGCCAAAAAACAATGTTGAGGGCCCCAAAATGGCCCTGGTAGTACAACAAGATGTGTTGACATGAAAACATACAAAATAAGCATGTTGGATTAGGTGAGAGGACACCAGTATCCACATGGAACATGTGTAGGGCTTCAGACATCCACAGAAGTGTAGAACCCACAATTACAAAGAAGTATAGAAGAATGAGTTGAACTAAAAATGGACAAGAGGAGCGAGTTGGAATAGGTGGACAGCCAACAATATCCACCTGGATCAATCCTCCCTCTTAGGAAGCAATGGTCTCCATTGCATTGAGTTCCCCCATCAGGTGAAGAAACTTCTGCTAAATTTGGCTCGAGGTGAGCCACTTGCCTTGATGTAGGAGATGCCCAACCTTGACAACCCGATAAGGCTGGATCCTCTGTTGGCAAGTGCCCTTGACCTGTGTGTCCACTATCTAATCAGTGGATGCTTGTTCCATGCAGTCAGGGTTGAGCTCTTTTGGTGTCAGATGTTCTGCGATTTCTAAGGTGTCCAATAATGGTGGAAAATATGGTTGAAGGAGGTCCACATTGAAAACAGGGTGTAGGCCAAGGAAGGGCGGAGTGTTGAGCTCAAAAGAATTGCTACCCATAGCCTTGGTAATAGTGTAAGGCCCATAGAAAAGTGGGTGGAGATTTCGATGGGGCCCTGTGAGACGCTCCTTCTGCAAATGTAACCAGACTTTGTCGCCAACCTGAAACTGGTGTGATACCCTGTGTTGATCATGGCACTTCTTGCACTTAGCATTGGATTTCTGCAAAATCTCTTGGACCTGTTGGCGGATGTGCTAAATCCACTCAATGAATTTGGTGGCTTTGTCGGTCTAAGACTGAACATGGGAAGAGTTTGTTTGTGTAGTGGAAAGAGGTAGTGCAACATCAATGGGACTCAAGGGTTGGAATCCCCACCCCACCTGAAATGGGCTATGGTCGGTGGAGCTATGGAGAGCCTATTGTAATTGTGTTGAACATAGGGAGGGCTTTCATCCCATGTACGTGGATGCTTAAAGTTGTACATGCACGAGATGTGCACAATCATCTAATTGAATACCTCTATTTGGTCATCTCTTTGGGGGTGGAAAGCATTGGATTTAGTGATCTTGGTGTCCAACAATGACTAGAGACTCGACCAAAATGTGTTAAGGAACCTGTTGTCCCGGACGAAGATGATGGTCTGTGGTATCCCAAAATGGACCCACACTTGTTCGAAGAAGATCTTGGGAGTACATTCCAATGTGATGTTCTTCTTGCAGGCTGTGAGGATGGCCATCTTCGAAAACCGATCAATGACCACAAATATGGAGTCATTTCCTTGCTTGGTGGACAGAAGCCTAGACATGTAATCCATTCAGATGGATTCCCAAGGCTTCTCGAGAGTAGGAAGAGGGGTGTATAAGCCTTGCTTCTTGATGGTTGGCTTGGAAATGGCATAAGAAATGCAAGATTTGATACACTTGTTGATGTCCTGTCGAAGTTTTGGCCAATAAAAATGTTTCTGAAGAATGGCCATGGTTTTCTCCATGCCAAAATGTCCTGCCATCCGACAGTAGTGGGATTCCAAATCATATTTGCACACTCCCTTGAAGGAACACAGAGATGGCCTAGATGGCATAATAGTCTATCCTAAATGTGAAAATCAGTGATAGTCGCACCTATACCCAAGACCTGATAGGTGGCGGCCAAGTCTGAATGTTGATAATAAAGTTGGGGCCACTCAGATGCCTCATGTCCACAAGAATGGAGCATAGTGGTCAGTGCAACCATGAGAGTTCGATTGAGGAAATCAATGACACAATTTAAGATCCATGTCTTATACTCAATGTTGGGATGGAACTGCTGCAGGTAGGTGGACCACTTCTGATGGAGGTTGTTTTGCAATTTCCCCTGTGTCTGTATGAATTAAAAAGGCTTGTGATTAGTGTGGATGAATGTATCATTTCCCAGAATGTAATGTTTCCATTTATGACAAGCTTGTACAATGGAATACATTTCCTTGTCATAGGTGGGGTATTTCCAGACAACATTTAAGAGTGTCTCACTATGGTATGCCACTGGATGACTGTGTTGAGTGAGAATTGCACCTACAACATATTCATATGCATCAGTCTCAATCTCGAATGGTTGTTGTAGATCAAGAAAGGAGAGTACAGGAGCTGAGCACAAGAAATGATTTAGATCATTAAATTCTCGTTGTTGTTCCTTCCCCCTCACGAAATTTTCCCTGCCACCTCCCTTGGTCACCTGTTTGAGGGCCCATGCAATATGGGATAATCCCAAAACAAACCGTTGGTAGAAGTTGGCTAGTCCCAAGAAGCTTCGAAGCTCAGTTAGTGTGGTTGAGGCTGGCTAGTCACGGATGACTTGGATCTTAGCTGGATCAACATGTATCCCATGCTCATCAACAATGTAGCCCAAGTATTGGACCCTGTTCATGCCAAAAGATCATTTTTCTAGATTGGCATATAGCTTGTGTTGCTGCAGAGTGCTTAGAACCTGTTGAATATGCCACATGTGCTCCTCCCAAGTTCTGTTGAAGATGACAATGTCATCCAAATATACCACCAAAAAAAAGTTAGTGAAGGGTCTCAATACATCATCCATCAACCTCATGAAAGTGGTTGGTGCATTTGTTAAGCCAAAGGGCACGACCTGCCATTCGAAGATACCTTCTTTAGATTTGAAGGTTGTCTTCCATACATCGGTTGGTTCGTTGGGAACCTGGTGGTAGCCAGACTTCAGGTCAATCTTGGTAAAGAAATTTTTCCCCTTGAGTTGGTCAAGAAGGTCATCAATCCTGGGAATTGGGTACCGATTCTTGACTGTGATTTTGTTTAAGGATCTGTAATCAATGCAGAGTCGCCAAGTCTCATCCTTTTTTTAGACTAGTACAATCAAGCTTTTGTAAGGGGAGGAGTTGGGTCTGATGTGCCCCTTTTGAATAATATCTTGGATATGACACCTGATTTCATCATTTTCCATCAGCGAGCGACGATAAATTGGTCCATTAGGTAGAGGTGAATTGGGGTTCAGATCAATTGGATGCTTGACTTGGCAGTGCGTCGGTACCTCGGTGGGTGAGGAGAAGATGTCTCTGTATTCTTCCACGATCTTTTCCACTTGCTTCTACCATAAAGAGAGGCTTTGTGTAGAGGCAACGAATATGGTGACGACCTTCTGCTTACTGTGACAATGGATCACAAATAATATGAACTTATCAATTTATGAAATGACCTTACTGCATTTCTTAACAAAGATTAAAGAAATAGCGGTAGGCAACGCTACCTCTAGTATCCTGTACAATTTTCTACCTAAAGTAATAATAACATTGCAGGGTCTAGACTCATACACAACATGACACTTCCACAAATATGGTTTTCTTAAGAGAACATCACAAACTTCAAGGGGATAAATATCACACAATACCTCATCTCTGAAAGGCTTGATGTCGTAGGGTAGACGACACAGTTGGCTAACACAAAGATCTCTTCCTTGGCAAAGCCAGCCGAAAGTGTAGGGATGTGGGTGCAGTGTCATTGGTAAGTCTAGCTGCTTGATGACCTCTATTGAAATCAAGTTCTTTTGACTGCCTCTATCAATAATGAAATGAAGTGGATCCCCCTTTACCCACATTTGTGAGTGAAAGAGGCGTTCCCCTTTCTCTGGTTCTTTTGGTTCGGTTGGTCGGACTTTGGTGGTAGTGACAGTGGCACTGGGTTTAGCATCGATAATATGCTTCCCCCCTTCAAGATTTGATTCAAAATAAAAATTGGCCTCTGACTTGAAAGCCTTCATCTCGACCACGAATGACTTCTTGGAGCGACATTGTTCAGTGTTGTGCCAAGGGATTTTATGGTACTCACACCATTTTCCTGTGTCCTTCTTCATCTTTTCATTTCCCTTCTTTTGTTGTGGCTTGGATTGGTTGTCCTAAGAGTGGCCCTTTTTTCTTTGTCTCTTGCTATGTGGGTTTGGGATGCCTTTTCCCTTCCTCAGATGTGGGGAGTGTTGGAACATATATATATTTCTAAACTTTTGGACTTTAAATAAATTTCATTCCTGGTTAAATAAGAGTAAGACGGGCATGATATACGTCGTTGATGAAGTCTTCCATATAATCGAACGATCCTAAATCTCTTTGTATTTGTGGAGATGCCAAATGGTTAAAGAGCTAAGTCGTCAGAGTATTCTTCGAAGCTTCGCACTTTGGGTGTTTCAACAAGTCATAACTTTAAAAAGCCCGAAACCCAAATATATCTGTTATCACTTTTTCACTAACTTTTGAATGACATGTTTCATGGTAAACATGTATGTTTTAAATCTTCCCTGAGTCAACACGTGGCACCTTTCTCTGAGCTTTTAATCTAAAGATTCACATGATTCTAATTAACACTTAGCACCCCCTCGCCTTGAAACATCATCTAAAATGATGTCATCTTCAACACATCACTACGGGTAATATCCTTTCAAGAATATAATAAGGAACTAACTTTCAAATCCACGAAGCGGTAAAATTATGAAATATCAAATCTTAATTAATTAAGTTAATCTCAATTAAAGATGGTTAATAAATTCATACTTCGGAATTTCAGACATTTATCGTCCCTCACATCTTGAAATCTTCGAAGTCCGAACTTCCGAAACATTTCAAAATTAAAAGGGGTTAATTAAAACTAAAAACGATTATCCGATAATTAATCATTTCACGGTTTCGGGTTTTGGGGATTCTATCTCGAGCTACTCATTAAAATCTCGAAGCTCGAATACCCAAAAACATTTAACGTTAAACATGATTAATTAATATATTAAACAATATCATCTCATAATTAATTTCTCACAAGTTCGCGATTTGATAATTTTCAAATTTGTTTCATCCAAGTTCTCAACCACGAACCACCAATATTTATGGCATTAATCATGAATCAATGGCAATGATTTGAATATTGATTGTAGATCGTTGCCTAGATTTCCTCATTAAGGTAAATTAATTTTTTGTCAGTAAAGGTACTCGTAAATCAATATGCTTAAGGTGAATAATAATATTGGATTTTGAATTATATTTTCATTCTCACAAAATAACAAGTTTTAAGCCAGCTGCATAAGCTCACAGATTCTCCTGTAGTAGGTAACACAGTTCTGATTTCATTAATATCATGGAACCATGAAAATTGGATAAAGCAGATGGTGAGAGTGTAAATTCGAACATAAATGTTATCTCAGACACTTCACTGAGATCCATAGATATCGTGAAATACTGGACACAGGTGTTTGATATTCTACAACACGAGTTGATAAATTGCCTAGAGGATTCAGGTGACAAAGTAACCAAAACCCATGTGACTAAACTCAGGGATATAGCTGAGTCAGATATACACAAGATGGTTGCGCAGCGAAGGCTCATGTTGTATAACGACATGATAGGCTAGGCCCTAGAGAACGTCGACGTTTCAACCAAGAGCATTTGCAATTCACATAAGGTTGTTGTTGGGTCCTTTCGACCAGAGAATATACAAGTAATATATAAATTATTCTCCATTTTTAAACACAGTTACAATGTTGAATTCATAATGGAGTTTGACCAACAAGAGTGCACACAGTATGGGAAAAAATACCCTAATTTAATCAAGTACTGGTGGGGGCATCCTGAGAAATTCAGAGCCAACACTCACATCATATATGCCATAGCATCGTTAGATGCCCATATGATCTATGTGGCTATGATTCTATGTAGAATATTCAGGAAAAATGACTCCTCTCATTTCCTGTTGGCATGGGTACCAATTATGCATGAAGTGGTTGAGGGATATTCTTTCAACTAGTCCAAGATGTTATTAGACAACCTCGCCAAAGAAATCACAGGGTACCAATTGGAAAATTCCAAAGGGAAACCTGCTCCTTTCTACATGTCAGCATACATCATGGATGCCATTTTGTTTATCACTCCTTTCCCTCTGATGAGATGGAGATGGAACCCGACCAACGCCGAGCCTATCCATTTCTCTCACTCCAAGTTGTGGGACGACAAAGATAGATATTTCTTCTATGAAATCTTTCATTATGTAGTGGTGTCAATTCATATCACCCTATACAGTTTCCCACCTCCCATAATTTCATATAGAATCATGGATAACCTAGGAAAAATAACAGACTGGTATATTGAGGAAAACTTTTCCTATATCAGGATTTTTGGGTGCTTGGTTCCCCCCCATGTTCTCCCAAAATTTTAACCAGATCGATTGGCATGCCAAAAGGTGGCTTATCATACCATGACAGGGGGCATTAGTAAAGAATTGAAAGTGGAACAGAAAAAGGTATGGCCAAACTTTCCTTTTCAGGTTGGTATGTTTTCATTGCAAGATTTCAGCCATTCGAAAGTAGAGGTTGTGGCTCTAGAAGATGTCAAGTTAGTTGATATTGATTTTAATAGGCATGATCCCCAAAAGATTGTGGAAGCTCACCTGGCTCAACACAATTTAAGGAAGTATGTGCATGATATTTCCCCTTAGGAGGAAGTATTCAGGGGAGTCAGGTCATATGAGGAAGTATTGAGTAGAGTCTGAACTCTGTCTCTCGATCAATTAGCCAATTTTGACAATTTTCAGAAGCATAGAAACAATATTTTTCCAAAGATATTACAAGGGGAGCCAATAATACCTTCATCTACATAGGAAGCTATGCCTCAAGTATTAGAGGCAGGAAGTTCTAACCAACAAAGTACTGAGGAAAATTCGAAGAATGTTGAAGTTTCAACATAGGGAGTGGAGACTTCATTACCAAACCCACCAAGCACTCAAACAAAAGTTCATCTTGAAGATTTTCAAAAAAAGGGACAGGATACATCAGTGTCTACACCAGATAAACCAGATATCAACACAACAAAGTAACAACCATCCATAGAGATAGGTAGCCCCATTATGTCATTAACACTTTTACAGACGATTCAAGGAAATCCCAATGACCAAGTCATATTGATAGAGGACCTTACTCCAATTTCAGTCGAAGAAATGCCTCCTTCAGACTTCCTTTTTAGTAAGAAGAGAAGGGCCATAGTTAAAAGAGAAATGCATCAAAAGTATGGTACAATAGTCAAAAGGCAAAGAATGTTGTATGATGGACAGGGTCTAGATGATACAAAATTATTTAGGGAAATGGTAGGCTCATTAGGTTCCTTTTCCATGGCCAATCAATGTTCAGTATAAAATCTAGCGAATTAGTTGAAATAGAGAAATCTGTTGGTAAGTCAGTTGCAAGAATAGATGACGACCATGGAAAGGGATGTTAGAAATAAGATGAACAAAGAGTTTGAACAAGTCATAGCCGATGACAAACATGAGATCCAACAACTGAAATCTAACCTCGATGAGCTCCATCAAAACTCACAGGACAACAAAGAGTTGGTCACTTAACAAGAAGAATTAATCAAGCAACTACAAGCCAATGTATACTTGGTTGAAGGTACAATAGTAGATATGGCATATTTCCAAGATCAAGCACTAGAAGTACATGAGAAGCTGGAATCAACTGAGCAAGATCCTTTTACAAAAGTGGAAGCCATTCAAAATTGTTACTAGGTGGTAGACCTTTCCATGAATAACATTTACATTAAAGAAATGGAAGCCCGTGCAACTCAGGATAAGTTTCAAAAGGTTATCTATCTAGTACCAAAATATGATGTATAAGTAGCTCCTCAACTGTCTCTGTCTTAGCAAATCAGAGGTGACATAATTTTGAAGGCCTGGAAATCAAATCTTGCCGAAATAAAAATATTGGCCAGAGAGGTACACAAAACTTGTCTAGAAGAGATATCTTCACTAGACAAAGGTCTACTTGATGTTGAAGGAAATAATATCTCTGAAGCCCTGGGAAAGATTGACATAGCAAGGAACCAATGTAACTCTAGGACAAGAAAAGAAGAGGCCATGACGATCATCTAGTAAATGAACCAAATTGATCTTATCCAAATAAAAAAATAGATACTAAGTCTAAGCATGGAGTTACATGACACATATTTGGGAGCAAAAAAGATACAGGAAAGGTTTTCCCAGATAGAAAAGAAGTTATACATTTTTGAAGCAAATGAGGAAACTGCACCTTCTGGGTTGGTGTTACAGTTAGTGAGCAAATGCATCCAATGTGTCGAATACAAGAAAACCAACACATATGGAAACAAGTGATAAAACATGTGCATACGACTCATACATGTCAGGATCATATGAGAACTATTTCGAAGTAAAGAATGAGGAGAAGAAATGCCTCTGCCAACAGATGAAGAGACAGAGGAGAAGGCTAATTGAAGTTTTTAGTTTTACATATTGTAAAATTTAGTATTTTTAGAATTATGAGAAGTCCAACCGTTTTGAGTTGAGACCATTTTTTATAAAAACATAGATTAAAGACTTATTTATGGCTGCTTCTTGCCGATTGTAATAAAGAAAACTATCCTTATAGAGTATTAATGAGATCTAATAGATATACTTTCATAAAGTACTATGTATCTGAATTTTATCTCCCTCTTAGAGTGCAAGCTCTGATACATATAAAATTTCGTAATCCCAACACCTAGATAAAATTTTTACTAGTGTTTTTCTTGTTGTAAATTAGATTTGTGACTCACAAAACAAAATACAATGAGTGGAATAATTAAAGGAAATAAATATAGTGGAAGCAAAAGTAGAAACCAAATCTCACACAACACACAAAGATTTATTCCCTTCAAATCAGCTTATCATTAGAATTATATCAAAGCTTATAGGTGCTCCCTTACTGGAAAAATGGTCTACATAGAAATACTGAAAACTATAGAAAGCACTTGCAAAACCTAGAAACTATGTTGTCGATGTATGACCTTGTACATTCACTTTATGAAACTTATTTGTTCCCTGGCTCACTATAGCTCATATACATACACACTTTCCTGCACTATATCTTGAGTACATATGCACCCTCAATGACCTTTGGAGCACATACAACTCCACCCTATTGCGGTGGCTCCGATTTTTCGGATCTTCCTGTGGCCGACCCTGTTCTCCCTTCTCCTTTGACATGAGTTGATCTCTATATGAAATTTCTTCCTCACCTATCCAATATCTCCTTGAATCATAGTCCTTTGGGATTCATCCCTTGAGAAAAAGTCCTTATTTCTCCTAAGAGTGACCTTGGTTCTCTCCAAAATCATATAAAGTATGTCCCTCCTTCACCCTAGACTTGGTTTTATAATCTTTATTTATGACCTAACCCTAATCTCCAAAATGATTGAGAGTTGATATTAAACATCACCTCACTTGAGATCAATGGCTAAGATTTAATTCACTAATGCTAATAACTTTAACATTTCATTAAATTAAACTCAACTAATTAATAAAAGCACTTTACTTTAATAAAATCACTTTACTTTAATAATATGGGATATAGATTTGAGTTTCTTTTATGTTTCTTCTTTAAAGAAGGTAGTAGATGACAAGATCCCAATTTATATTCAAAATGGAAAAATCTTAATAGAAAGTGAAACAAACATTGAAACATGTATAGGGAAACTATAGACATGAGTAATAATGAGTGAGTACCTCATTAAGTGAAAGAACTTGGACATTAGTAATAATCAGTGAGTACCTCACTAAGTGAAAGAACCTACTAACAAAAAATGTGACTTTGGAAGATGAGACGAGCAAGTTAAGCCCCTAACCATAACCCTCATTTGTTATTATTACTTTCATTATTATTACTTTAACCATAGTTTTGTTAGTTTATTATCATTGATTTATAGTTGTGTATCCCCTATATATACAAGAAAACTCATTTGGATGAACATGTTATCTTGTAAATTTAATATATTGCCCCCTCGAAGAGGCCCGTGAACATTGCTTTCTGAATCAAAGTGTTATTTTTGTTGTTGTTCTTATATCATTTTGTGTTATTGTGGAGATTATGTTGGTTATATTACTGTTATTTTTCCATTTCTAGCATTTTATTTATGTTCTGCATATTTATTATATTTGGTATCTTGCAAGTGGTATCAGAGCACTTTCCTTGGCAGAAATTGTGGGATTTGTTTTCAAGGTAGAGACGTATTCCGATGTCTTTAAGCCACAAAGATCTATCGTTATGCGCATAAACCCTCAGTTGAGGGATTCATACACGAAGGAACATTACTTATCTTTATACAACATTATAGATGACTTGGCCAAACTCTGGTATGGTGTTCTACATCTAGGTCAAGAATGTTAGCAATGGTGGCAATGGAGAAAAAATTCTCGTCAAGGGTATATTCCTTAGACACAATTTGTGGTAGAGATTTATGAACACTTTGCACTGACACCAACCATTTGGGCCATTTGACAAAGCTGAAACAATTATGAACAGTGGAAGACTTCATAGTTGCATTTGAGCGCCTGGCTTTTCGAACAGAGGGCATGACTGATGCTTTCTTTCAAGAGTGTTTTATCAGTGGCCTCAAGGAGGAGATTTGGGCCCATGTCCTCATGGCTTGACCTTCGAGTTGGGTGGAGGCTACTAAAAAAGCTAAAGAAGCACAACAAGTTGTATCCTCTCAAAACCGTAAACCTTCCTTTATCCCTCACCCTAAACCTATAAATCCCACTACTCCCTCAGCCCCATTAAAGATCCAAAAATTGACCAGGGCTGAAATGGTTGAACTCCAACTCAAAGGCCTTTGTTATAATTGTGATGGAAAATATTTCCCGGGCCACAAGTGTAAGGAACAAAATATTTTTATGGCCATCTCTGAGGATATTTCGGAAGAGGATGTTGAAACTCCCCTTGTGTCTGAGTCACCTAAAATCACCGACATAACCCCTCCCTCAGACCCTCCCAAAGTAGAACCCATCATGTCCCTCAATTCTCTCACTGGCTTCTCCGCTCCCCAAACCCTCAAGTTAATTGGTTACATCAAGCATCGAAAGGTCATCATTCTGGTTGATAGTGGAAGCACCCATAATTTTATTCATCGCCGCATTTCCCAAGAAACTCATTGCTACATCCATGTAGTCAACAATTTCCAAATCATGATTGCCAATGGTGGTTCCATGAAATTTGGAGGGCGTTGTGAAAATGTGCGTCTCCAAATCGGTGACTACCACCTCAAATCCCATATGTTTTCTATCGACATGGGTGGTTGTGGCATTGTGTTGGGTGCAGACTGGCTAAGAACTTTGGGTCCCATTCTCATGGATTTTAAGGCATTAACCATGCAATTCGACCAGGAAGGCCACCAATATAAATTCTAAGGCATCACTGCTAGTTCACCTGAGGTCATTAGTTCACATCGCATGGAAAATCTTCTCTGAAAAGGTCATTCTGGTGTCATTGCCCAACTCCATGCCATACAACCAATGGAGACACCCCCAGTACTGCATGACCTCCAAGCCCTCCTTTCTAAACATGAAATGGAATTTTCCACTCCCCAAGGACTCCCTCCTTCCCACGGTGTTCATGATCATTCCATTCCCCTTATACTCGGAAGCCTTCTTCCCAATATCCATCCATATCACCACCCCTTCTCACAAAAAAATGAAATTGAGAAAATGGTCTAGGAACTCGTTAATGCAGGCGTTATCCATCCTAGTATGAGCCCTTACTCTTCACTTGTAGTCATGGTCATGAAGAAATAAGGTTCTTGGAGAATGTGTCCCGACTTCCGTTCCCTCAATAAACTGACCATTAAAGACAAATTTCCCATTCATGTCATTGATGACTTCCTGGATGAATTGAGTGGCGCCCAATTCTTTACTAAACTTGATCTTCACTCGGGCTATCACCAAATATGTATGAAAGAGGCAGACATTCCCAAGATGACCTTTTGCACTCATGAGGGCCACTATGATTTTTTGGTCATGCCCTTTGGCTTGTGTAATGCCCCCTCCACCTTCCAAAGCCCCATGAATCATGTCTTCTGTCCCTTTCTCTATCATTTTGTCTTAGTTTTCTTTGATGATATCCTCATCTATATAAAAACCTCGATAGACCATCTTACTCATGTAGATCAAGTTCTCCATCTACTCTCTCAACACCAATGTTTCCTGAAACAGTCTAAATGTGCTTTTTGTTCCTCAGAAGTAGAATACTTGGGTCATCTGGTTGGCAAGGATGGCGTCAGGGTGGACCCAAAAAATATTGAATCTATACAAGACTAGCCACACCCAAAGACTCTCAAAATCTTGCATGGATTTCTGAGCTTAACAGGTTATTATCGCAATTTTGTTAAGAACTACGGAAAGATTGCAGCACCTCTCACGACTCTCCTAAAAAAGAAATATTTCACTTGGATTCCAGCCACTGCTCAAGCTTTTCAAACATTGAAGACGACCATGTGCACCACTCCGATTTTGTCCCTTCCTGATTTCATAAATACCTTTGTGTTGGAATGTGATGCCTCAGGGAAAGGAATCGGTGTTTTCCTTATGCAAGGGTTGACCTTTGGCCTTCACCAGCAAGAAACTGTCTAAAAGTAATCTTGGAAAACCCATTTATGAAAAGGAAATGTTGGATATTCTACACGTCGTTGATCTGTGGCACCCTTATCTCTTGGGGAAACACTTCCAAATTAAGATCGACCATCAAAGCCTCAAGTACTTTCTGTAACAACGCATTTCCTCCCTAGAGCAACAAAAATGGGTGACTAAGCTCTTTGGATATGATTATGAGATAATTTACAAGAAGGGAAAAGACAATGTAGTGGTCGATGCACTGTCCCAAAAATATGAATAAGAAGGATCCCTTTTTTCTCTTTCCTTCATTGTACCCGATTGGCTCCAAGCTATGTGCCAGTAATGGCTTCAAGATCCCAAAAGTTTGCATATGATCCAGCAATTGCAAACCAATGCTCTGGATCCCCTAGGGTACTCTTGGCTTCAGGATGAGCTTCGATACAAAGGCCTTTTGTATTTAAGTAAACAATCAAAGTTTAAATCCACGATACTTTCTGAGCTTCATGCTACACCCACAGCGGGGCACTCTGGGTTCACCAAAACCTATGACAGGGTCAAACGTTCTTTTTTTCTGGAATGGTATGAAATAGGACATCCGTAATTTTGTCGTTGAATGTGAGGTGTGTCAATGCAACAAGGGAGAAACAATCAAATCTATGGGCACACTACAACCACTTCGAATTCCACCTGCTATTTGGAAGGATATCTCTATGGACTTTATTACCAACTTACCCAAATTGGGGAATAAATCAGTCATAATGGTGGTTGTGGATCACCTTTCCAAGTATGCTCATTTCTATGTTCTTCAACACCCATTTACTGCATCCACGGTGGCTCAAATTTTCATGGACCAGGTCTTCAAGCTTCATGGCATGCCGCACTCTATTATTTCTGATCGTGACCCAACTTTCACAAGCAATTTTTGGCAAGAACTGTTTAAGCTAAAGGGCACCCAATTGCATCTTAGCACAGCTTATCATCCCTAGACTGATGGTCAAACGGAAGTTGTCAATAAGTGTTTGGAAACATATCTGAGGTGTTTTGCCTCTGAAAAACAACATCAGTGGGCTCAATGGTTACCCCTAGCTGAATGGTGGTACAACACTTCCTACCATACAACTACATGCATGACTCCTTTTGAAGTGGTATATGGACAGAAGCCACCTTCAGTTATCTCATACTTACCGGGTACCTCGAAGGTCCAGGTAGTTGACCAAACACTTACAATTCAAGAGGATACTCTTTGT
>JZKD02S2334068.1:1848384-1865109 GCA_000966675.3 Picea glauca
CATTTGTATTTAAGTAAACAATCAAAGCTTAAATCCATGGTACTTTCTGAGCTTCATGCTACACCCACAGCGGGGCACTCAGGGTTCACCAAAACATATGACAGGGTCAAACATTTTTTTTTCTAGGATGGTATGAAATAGGAAATCCGTAATTTTGTCGCTGAATGTGAGGTGTGTCAACACAAGGGAGAAATAGTCAAATCTCTGGGCACACTACAACCGCTTCCGATTCCACCTGCTATTTGGAAGGATATCTCTATAGAATTTATTACTGGCTTACCCAAATTAGGGAATAAATCAGTCATAATGGTGGTTGTGGATCACCTTTCCAAGTATGCTCATTTATGCGCTCTTAAACACCCATTTATTGCATCCACGGTGGCTCAAATTTTCATGGACTAGGTCTTCAAGCTTCATGGCATGCCACACTCTATTGTTTCTGATCATGACCCAACTTTCACAAGCAATTTTTGGCAAGAACTGTTTAAGCTACAAGGCACCCAATTGCATCTCAGCTCAGCTTATCATCCCCAGACTGATGGTCAAACGAAAGTTGTCTACAAGTGTTTGGAAACATATTTGAGGTGTTTTGCCTCTGAGAAACAACATCAGTAGGCTCAATGGTTACCCCTAGCCAAATGGTGGTATACCACTTCCTACCATATAGCTACTCGAATGACTCCTTTTGAAGCAGTATATGGACAAAAGCCACCTTCAGTTCTCTCATACTTACCAGGTACCTTGAAGGTCCAGGCGGTTGACCAAACACTTACAGTTCAAGAGGATATTATTTGTACCCTTAAAGAGAACTTGGTCATGGCACATAATCGCATGAAGCAACAAGTAGATCAAGGTCGCTTTGAACATCAATTTGCAGAAGGGGATCAGGTGTTTCTGCGACTGCAACCATATAAGAAAACTTCCCTCAAGGTCGAGCATTGTCAGAATCTAGCGCCCAAATTTTATGGTCCTTATACAGTTCTCAAGCATGTGGGACAAGTCGCATATCAGTTATCTCTACCCAGTCAGTCGAAGCTACATCCTATTTTTCATGTTTCATGCTTAAAGAAGGTGATTGGAACCAGGTGCCAAATTCAAACCAACCTTCCAGAGTTAGATGAAGAAGGATCCTTTTGGCTATAGCCAGAAGAAGTTTTGGACCAGTGCAAGCATCACTTGTGGCAGAGAATCATCAAGGAAGTGCTCATCCAATGGAAAGATACGACTCCAGCAGATGCCACTTGGGAACCAACTACCATTCTGAAACAGTTTCCACATCTCAAGCCTTGAGGACAAGGTTATTTTTAAGGGGGCAGAAATGTTAGGGTCCTAACCCACACATAGGTAGATCAATATATTCGAATGTAAGAAAGGTCAATATTAATAAGGCTTTTCAATAAAATAGAATAAGGCGGATGTAAGAAGACCTAATGGAAGATTCCTCTTCTAGAAGGATCTTCCTCTAGATGCTTCTCTTGATAGACATAATTAGTATAAATAAGGGTTGAGGGTATGAAAACCCTAGATTGGAGATTATTGTAACAGAGCACTACTCGACTGGAGGTTTCCCCCTCGAAGAGGCCCATGAACATTTCTTTCTGAATCAAAGTGTTATTTCTGTTGTTGTTCTTATATCATTTTTGTGTTATTGTGGAGATTATGCTGGTTATATTACTGTTATTTTTCCATTTCTAGCATTTTATTTCTATTCTGTGTATTTATTATATCTGGTATCTTGCAAGTATCCACCTGGAACATGTGTAGGGCTTCAGATATCCACAGAAGTGTAGAACCCACAATTACAAAGAAGTATAGAAGAACAAGTTGAACTAAAAATGGACAAGAGGAGCCAGTTGGAATAGGTGGGTGGCCACCAATATCTACCTAGATCAATCCTCCCTCTTAGGAAGTAGTGGTCTCCATTGCGTTAAGTAGTGGCTTTGTCGGTCTAAGACTGAACATGGGAAGAGTCTGTCTATGTAGTGGAAAGAGGTAGTCCAACATCAATGGGACTCAAGGGTTGGAATCCCCACCCCACCTGAAATGGGCTATGGTCAGTGGAGCTATGGAGAGACCTATTGTAATTGTGTTGAACATAGGGGAGGCTCTCATCCCATGTACATGGATTCTTAGAGTTGTACATGCACGGGATGTGCACAATCATCTAATTGAAGACCTCTGTTTGGTCCTCTCTTTAGGGGTGGAAAGCATTGGATTTAGTGATCTTGGTGTCCAACATTGACTAGAGACTCGACCGAAATGTGCTAAGGAACCTATCATCCCAGATGGATATGATGGTCTGTGGTATCCCAAAATGGACCCACACTCATTCGAAGAAGAGCTTGGGAGTAATTTCCATTGTGATATTCTTCTTGCATGCTATGAGGATGGCCATCTTCGAAAACCAATCAATGACCACAAATACACAATCATTTCCTTGCTTGGTGGACAGAAGGCCAGACATGTAATCCATTCAGATGGATTCCCAAGGATTCTTGAGAGTAGGAAGAGGGGTGTATAAGCCTTTCTTCTTGATGGTCGGTTTGGAAATGGCACAAGCAATGCAAGATCTGATATACTTGCTGACGTCCTGTCGAAGTTTTGGCCAATAAAAATGTTTTTGAAGAATGGCCATGGTTTTCTCCATGCCAAAATGTCCTGCCATCCGACTGTAGTGAGATTCCCAAATCATATTTGCATGCTCACTTGTAGGAACATAGAGATGGCCTAGATGGCATAATAGTCTATCCTAAATGTGAAAATTAGTGATAGTCGCACATGTACCCAAGACCTGATAGGTGGTGGCCAAGTCCGGATCTTGATAATAAAGTTGGGGCCACTCAGATGCCTCATGTCCATAGGAATGGAGAATAGTGGTGAGTGTAGCCACGAGAGGTTGACTGAGGAAATCAATGACACGATTTAAGATCCATTTCTTATACTCGAAGTTGGGATGGAACTGTTGCAGGTAGGTGGACCACTTCTGATGGAGGTCGTTCTACAATTTCCCCTATGTCTGTATGAATTACAAAGGCTTGTGATCAGTGTGGATGATTGTATCCTTTCCCAGAATGGAATAATTCCATTGATGACAAGCTTTTACAATGGAATACATTTCCTTGTCATAGGTGGGGTATTTCTGGAAAACATCTAAGAGTGTCTCACTATGGTATGCCACCAGATGACTGTGTTGTGTGAGAATTTCACCTACAACATATTCATATGCATCAGTCTCAATTTCGAATGGTTGTTGTAGATAGAGAAAGGAGAGTACTAGAGCTAAGCACAAGCGATGCTTTAGATCATTTAATTCTCATTGTTGTTCCTTCCCCCTCACAAAATTTTCCCTACCACCTCCCTTGGTCACCTTTTCGAGGGCCCATGCAATATGGGAGAATCCCAACATGAACTATCGATAGAAGTTGGCAAGTACTAAGAAGCTTCAAATCTCAGTTAGTGTGGTTGAGGCTGGCTAGTCACATATGACTTGGATCTTAGCTGGATCAACATGTTCCCCATGCTCATCAACAATGTAGCCCAAGTATTGGACCATGTTCATGCCAAATGGTCAGATTTTCAGGTTGGCATACAAATTTTGTTACTGTAGAGTGCTTAGAACCTGTTGAATATGCCACATGTTCTCCTCCCAAGTTCTATTGAAGATGACGATGTCATCCAAATATACCACCACAAAAGATTTAGTGAAGGGTCTCAGTACATCATATATCAACCTCATGAAAGTGGTTGGTGAATTTGTTAAGCCAAAGAGCATGACCTTCCATTTGAAGATACCTTCTTTAGATTTGAAGGTTGTCTTCCATACATCAGTTGGTTCATTGGGAGCCTAGTGGTAGCCAGACTTGAGGTCAATCTTGTTGAAGAACATTTTCCCCTTGAGTTGGTTAAGAAGGTCATCAATCCTCGGAATTGGGTATCGGTTCTTGACTGTGATTTTGTTTAAGGATCTGTAATCAATGCAGAGTCACCAAGTCCCATCCTTCTTCTCGACCAGTACAATTGGGATTTTGCAAGGGGAGGAACTGGGTCTGATGTTCACCTTTTGAGTAATATCTTGGATATGACACATGATTTCATCATTTTCCAATAGTGATAAATGATAGATTGCTCCATTAGGTAGAGGTGAAGTGGGGGTCAGATCAATTGGATGCTTGACTTGGTAGTGCATCGGTACCCCGGTGGGTGAGGAGAAGATGTCTCTATATTCTTCCACGATCTTTTCCACTTGCTTCTGCTGCAAAGAGAGGCTTTTTGTAGAGGCAATGGATGTGGCGATGACCTTTTTCTTACTATGAGCACAGATCACAAAGAAGACAAACTTCTCAATATATGAAATGACCTTACTACATTGCTTAGCAGAGATTAAAGAAATATCGGTAGGTGACGCTACTTCTAGTATCCTATACAATTTTCTACCCAAACTAGTAATAACACTGTGGGGTCTAGACTCATACACAACATGATGCTTCCACAAATATGGTTTTCCTAAAAGAACATCACAAACTTCAAGGGGATAAATATCACACAATACCTCATCTTTGAAAGGCTTGATGTCGTAGGGTAGACGACACAGTTGGCTAACACAAAGATCTGTTCCTTGGCAAAGCTATCCGAAGTGTAGGGTTGTGGGTGCAGTTTCGTTGGCAAGTCTAGCTGCTTGATGACCTTTATTGAAATTAGGTTCTTCTGACTGCCTCTATCAACAATGAAATGAGGCGGATTCCCCTTTACCTGAATTTGTGAGTGAAAGAGGCATTCCCCTTTCTCTGGTTCTTCTGGTTAGCTTGGTCAAACTTTGGTGGTAGTGGCAATGGCACTGGGTTTAGCATTGATAATCTTCTTCCCTCCTTCGGGATTTGATTTAGAATCAAAATTGGCCTCTGAATTGGAAGCCTTCATATCGACCACAAGTGACTTCTTGGAGCAACATTGTTCAGTGTTATGCTAAGGGATTTTATGGTACTCACACAATTTTCTTGTTTCCTTCTTCATCTTTTCATTGCCCTTTTTTTGTTGTGGATTGGATTGGTTGTCCTGAGAGTGGCCCTCTTTTCTCTATCTCTTGTTGTGTGGGTTGGGGATGCCTTTTCCCTTCTTTGGATGTGGGGAGTGTTGGAACATATATATTTTTCTAAACTTTTGGACTTTGAATAAATTTCATTCCTGGTTAAATAAGAATAAGATGCGCATGATATACATTGTTGATGAAGTATTCCATATAATTGAACGATCTTAAATCTCTTCGTATTTGTGGAGCCGCCAAATGGTTAAAGAGATAAGTTGCTAGAGTCTTCTTCAAAGCTTTGTGCTTCAGGCGTTTCAACAAGTCATAAATTTAAAAACCTCGAAACCCAAATATATACATTATCACTTTTTCACCAACTTTTGAAAGACATGTTTCATGGTAAACATTTACGTTTTAAATCTTCCCTGAGTCAACACGTGGCACCTTTCTATGAGATTTTAATCTAAAGATTCACATGACTCTAATTAACACTTAGCACCTCCCAGCCTCGACACGTCATCTAAAATGATTTTATCTTCGACACATCACATAGGTAATAGCCTTTTGAGAATAGAATAAGGAACTAACTTTCGAATCCAGGAATCAGTAAAATCCTGAAATATCAAATCTTAATTAATTAAGTTAATATCGATTAAAGACGGTTAATAACTTCATACTTCGGATGTTTAGACATTTATCATCCCTCACATCTTGAAATCTTCGAAGTCCAAACTTTCGAAACATTTCAAAATTAAAAGGTGTTAATTAAAACTAAAAACAATTATCCGATAATTAATCATTTCGTGGTTTCGGGTTTTGGGGATTCTATCTCAAGCTACTCATTAAAATCTCGAAGCCCAAATACCCAAAAATGTTTAAACTTAAACATGATTAATTAATATCTTAAACAATATTATCTCATAATTAATTTCTCACGAGTTCACGATTCGAGAATTTTCAAACCTGTTTCATCCAAGTTCTCGATCACGAACCACCAATATTTATGGCATTAATCACAAATCAATGGCAATGATTTCAATATAGATTGCAGATCGCTGCCTAGATTTCCTCATTAAGGTAAATTAATTTTTCATCAGTAAAGTTACTCATAAATCAATATGCTTAAGGTGAATAATAATATTTGATTTTGAATTATATTTTCATTCTCACAAAATAACAAGTTTTAAGTCAACTGCATAAGCTCACACATTATCCTGTAGTAGGTAACACAGTTCTAATTTCATTAATATCATGGCACCATGAAAAATGGATAAAGTAGATGGTGAGAGCGTAAATTTGAACACATATGTTCTCTCAGACACTTCACCGAGAGCCATAGATACCGTGAAATACTGGACACAGGTGTTCGATATTATACAACATGAGTTGATAAATTGCCTAGAGGATTCAGGCGATGAAGTAACCGAAACCCATGTGACTAAACTCAGGGATATAGCTAAGTCAGATATACATAAGATGGTTGTGCGACCGAGGCTCATGTTGTATAACAACATGATAGGCTGGGCCCTAGAGAACGTCGACATTTCAACTAGGAGCATTTGCAATTCACAGAAGGTTGTTGTTGGGTCTTTTCGACTGGAGCATATACAAGTAATGTATAAATTATCCCTGATTTTTAAATACAGTTACAATGTTGAATTCATAATGGAGTGTGACCAACAACAGTGCACACAGTATGGGAGAAAATACCCTTCTTTAATCAAGGACCGATTGGGGCATCCTGAGAAATTTTGAGCTAACACTCACATCATATATGTCATAGCATCGTTAGATGCCCATATGATCTATGTGGCTATGATTCTATGTAGGATATTTGGGAAAAATGACTCCTCTCATTTTCTACTGGCATGGGTACCAATTATGCATGAAGTGGTTGAGGGATATTCTTTCAACTAGGCCAAGATGTTATCAGGTAACCTGGCCAACGAAATCACAGGGTACCAATTGGAAAATTCCAAAGGGAAACTTGCTCCTTTCTACATGTCGACATACATCATGGATGCCCTTTTGTTTATCACTTCTTTCCCTCTGATGAGTTGGAGTTGGAACCCGACCAACGCCGAGCCTTTCCATTTCTATCACTCCAAGTTGTGGGACAACAAAGCCAGATATTTCTTCTATGAAATCTGTCAGTATGCAGTGGTGTCGATTCATATCACCCTATATAGTTTTTCACCTCCCAGAATTTTAGACAGAATCATGGATAACATGGGAAAAATAGCAAACTGGTATATTGAGGAAAACTTTTCCTATATCAGGGTTTTTGGGTGCATGGTTCCCCCCCATGCTCTCCCAAAATTTTAACTAGATCGGTTGGTATGCCAAGAGGTTGCGGCTCTAGAATATGTCAAGTTAGTTGATATTGAGTTTAAGAGGCACGATCCCCATAATATTGTGGAAGCTCACTTGGCTCAATACAATTTAAGGAAGTATGTGCATGAGATTTCCCCTCAGGACGAAGTATTCAGGTGAGTCAAGTCATATGAAAAAGTATTGAGTAGATTCTGAACTCTGTCTCCCGATCAATTAGCCAATTTCAACAATTTTTAGAAGCATAGAAAGAATAGTTTTCCAAAGGTATTACAAGGGGAGCCAATAACACCTTCATCTACATAGCAAGCTACGCCTCAGGTATTAGAGGCAGAAATTTTTGACCAACAGATTACTGAGGAAAATCCAAAGAATGTCGAAGTCTCAATGCAGGGAGTGGAGACTTCATTACCAAACCCACCAAGCACTCAAACAACAACTCATATTGAAGATTTTCAAAAAAAGGGGCAGGATACATCGTTGTCTAGACCAGATAAATTGGATACCAACACAACAAAGCAACAATCGTCCACAGAGATAGGTAGCCCCATTATGTCATTAACACCTTTACAGTCAATTCAAGGAAATCCCAACGACCAAGTCATATTTATAGAGGACCTTACTCTGATTTCAGTTGAAGAAATGCCTCCTTCGGACTTCTTTTTCAGTAAGAAGAGAAGGGCCATAGTTAAAAGAGAAGGGCATAAAAAATATGGTACAATAGTCAAAAGGAAAAGAATGTTGTATAATGGACAGGGTCTAGATGATACAAAATTCTCTAGGGAAATGGAAGGCTCATTAGGTGCCTTTTCCACGACCAATCAATGTTTAGTATAAAATCTAGCGAATTAGCTAAAACAGAGAAATATGTTGGTAAGGCAATTGCAAGACTAGATGACAACCATGGAAAGGGATGTCAGAAATAAGATGAATAAACAGTTTGAACAAGTCATAGCCGATGACAGACATCAGATCCAACAACTAAAATCTAACCTCGATGAGCTCCATCAAAACTCACGGGACAACAGAGGGTTGGTCACTCAGCAAGAAGAATTAATCAAGAAACTACAAGCCAATATATACTTGGCTAAAGGTACAATAGTAGATATGGCATCTTTCCAAGCTTAAGCATTGGAAATACATGAGAAGCTAGAATCAACCGAGCAAGATCCTTTTACAAAAGTGGAAGCCATTCAAAATTGTTATTGGGTGGTAGACCTTTCCCTGAATAACATTTACATTAAAGAAAGGGAAACTTGTGCAACTCAGAATAAGTTTCAAAAGGCTATCTTTCTAGTACCAAAATATTATGTATCGACAGCTCCTCAACTGTCTTTGTCTTAGAAAACCAGACGTAACATAATTTTGAAGGCCTGGGAATCAAATATTGCCAAAAGAAAAATATTGGCCAGAGAGGTACACAAAGCTTGTATAGAAGAAATATCTTCACTAGACAAAGGTCTACTTGATGTTGAAGGAAATAATATCTCTGAAGCCCTGGGGAATATTGACATAGCAAGGAACCAATGTAACTCTAGGACAAGAAAAGAAGAGGCCATGACGATCATCTAGTAAATGACCAAATTGATCTTATCCAAATAAAAAAATGGATCCTAAGTCCAAGCATGGAGTTACAGGACACATATTTGGGAGCAAAGAAGATACAGGAAAGGTTTCCCCAGATAGAAAATAAGTTATACACTTTTTAAGAAAATGAGACAACTGCACCTTTTGGGTTGGTGGTACAATTAGTGAGCAGATGAATCCAATCTGTTGAATACGAGAAAGCCAACACATATGGAAACAAATGATAGAACATGTGAATACGACCCATACAGGTTAGGTTCAGATCACAACTATTTCCAATTAAAGGATGAGGAGAAGAAACGCCTCTGCCAGCAGATGAAGAGACAGGGGAGAAGTCCGATGGAAGTTTTCAGTTTTACATATTGTAAAATTTAGTATTTTTAGAATTATGAAAAGTCCAACCGTTTTGAGTTGAGACCATTTTGTATAAAAACATAGATTAAATACTTATTTATGGCTTCTTCTTGCCGATTGTAATAGAGAAAACTATCCTTATAGAGTATTAATATAAGTGTAGATTGAGGTTCCAAGTTTTCTTAAATATGGGCTATGTGTTTCTTTTGTTTTCCATTTCTCAGCATTCCTTGATAAATGCTTGGTTCCAATTTAGTACAACAACTACTATAATCAAAAGGTATTAGTAATTTATTAAGTAAGCAACTTTTCCTCTGCATTTATTGTGAGTAAATCAAGACTTTCTTGCTGTGTATATTATTGCATTTTATGCGTTATTCAAGGTTACACTATCTCTTTTCCTCTACTAAAAACAAGGTAGGACTCTTCAGTAATTGATGCCCTGCTATGTTTTACAGTTTTTTATTTTCATCTCATACCATTCGATATTGCAATTTCGACTCAGATATGAAATACGACCTTTGTGCTCTCAAACTGTTAATTTCATTTAAGAAATTTTTCTCATACAACTAAGGTAGAAAAAGCACTTTAAAACACACTCAAAAACATTCATGATGCCTGGCATTATTCTTTGAGCCTTAAGTTTAATCTCAGGAACAACATATTTTTGGCGTCGTTGCTAGGGACGAAGAAAGAAAGTTATTTTTCCCTGGGAGAATGACAAGGTGAGATTCTATCTTTGATAGTGAATGAAGTTTGAACACTGAATTACAACTATTTTTTATTTTTCACTTGGTGACTCCACTACAAATAAGATGGCATTTAGTCGAAAGAATACCATAAGCAATCCAGACGATAGGTAGACCACACCTATATATGATCCCCAAAATTTATTAAAACCAAAGGGATACCTCAAGTCGACTACCACATCGACAGGTAAGAAATACTAACCGAAAATCACACAAGTCAATACTAAGATTCTGATTGAAGAACCAACCCCTGAAAATAATATTAAACAAACACCCTCTACGGAGGCCTTGACTAGCCAATATGAGGTTAGGCACGAGAACCTAGAGGAATTTGTACTTGAAATAAAGATTGAAATTGACACTTCTGATTCTCCAAATAGTCTGAATAAAAGATCCTCTTCTATACTCGCTATCATTACTTTTCTGTCTACCCCATCCTCACCCAAAGAAAAGGTTTCAGTTCTCCGAAATCCTGAAAAGAGTACTTTAGACCCCAATTCATCTCCCGTTGGTTCACCTATATATACATCTTGTAACTCTAAAGAAACCAATCCATGTTTTCCTTTCCCTCCCTTTCTATACTTTACTTTGCCTAATGAGCATTTTCCATATTTCCCTTCGTCACATCCCAAGGAAGTTGAAAGGTTTCCACTTCGGTCCATAGAAGTTTTTGAAAACCCTCTTTTTAATTCCCGAAGTTCATCCCCTAGAATTTCAATGGTTGTCGTTGGAGGTGGTGCTGGAGGAGGTGGTGGTGGAGGGGGAGGTGGTCAAGGAAAACCTCTACCCACTAGGATTTTTTCAAAAGTAGTGGCCATATATGCTCCCTTGGTCCTCACCCCCTCCCTTCATGATTTACCTAAAAATTATATGAAGAACTTACCAAAAATTATGGGAGAAGGAGATTTAACTACCATAGAGCATATCACCTTTTTCGATCAATTTGTTGATATATTAGGGATTGAGCATGAAGTTGTTTATTCCAGTATTTTAGTTCAAACGTTCAAAGGGAAAGTAAGAATCCAGTTTCAAGGACTCCCGGTAGGATCCCTTTGGTCCTATGATGATTTAGAAAGTGATTTTTTAAGACAGTGGAGAGAAATGAAATACCATATTTACTACTAGAATGAATTTGGGGCATTGAGAAAGAAGAACTCTGAGCCGGTTCTAGAATTTACTCAGAGATTTAACAAACTTTATCATAAGATTCCAACAGAATTTAAACCCTCTCAACCTGCAGTGAAGGTGAATTTCGTAGGGGCTTTTGAACCCGACTTTGCTCTACTTTTAAGAGAAAGAATATCGACTACCCTCACATGGATGCAATACGACACTATAGAAATTGAATAAAACATGAGGGCATCTGGTAAACTAAAAGCCAAGGTTGAGACATGAACTAAAGAACCTAAACGCTTTAGGGAACAAGTAGGGCCCTCCGGATCAGGGATGTCTACCAAAGAAAAAATGGATGACATGGCTAATATAATCAAATATTTGTCAAGAAAATTTTTTAGAATGGAACTAGACCAAGCCAAACCTAATCCATTTTCTTGAAAATATTTTAGGAGAAATCCTAACCCTGAGACCCAGCAAAGACAAGTAAAAAATGAGGATAAAAAAATACAAGGTCCTTTTAAAATGAATTTTTTTATAGGAGATGATATGCATAATTATGAGGGGCTAGAAGAGGATATAAAAAACCTTAGTGACGAATACCAATAAACTCATCTAACTAGACAAGATTATGAAAGATCTCTAGACCAAGAGCCCATGTTTAGTAATGAGGAAAGTATAGATAACCTAGGAGAGTCTGGATATCAAGGAATCGCTGAATCCATTACGGAAGAAATTCAACAGAAGAATAATTTAAGGCCTAGAGAAAAAAATACTACAAGTGTTCCATCAAAAAATATTATATTATGAAACAAAGCAAATGAGGCCGTGGTTACTAAACCACTAGTTGAAAAACAAGTTGCCCAAAATAAAATTCTTGAAAACTTAGAAACACATATAAATGTGTTGAACATGCAAAAAGTAGATATAGCTAAACAATAATACATAGATTTGCAGAGAGAATTGGAGAAAGAAGAAGAAGGAGAGAAAGAATGGAAGAATTCTCATTAACCATTATGAATAATGAATAATTTACACATGATATACTTTGTATATCTCAATGAGTTCGACTTGAGGTGAACCAATGCACCATAGTGGTGGTATAGAGTGATCTAGACACACACCAATAGTTACAGGAGTGAACTGCCACCTATTCTAGTCTCTTAGGTAGTTATGGGAGTGAACTGCCACCTAGTTGAGTTAACTAGTCAACTAGTCTTTAGTTAACTTTCTGAACATAGAGTAGTGAGGAGTTAACTCAGGGAATCAAGGCTAATGCACCACTCTAGTGATGATACCAAGGCAAGGTCGAATTAGGATGGTGATGATCCCAATGTTGCATGGTGATGAGCTCAATGCAACATCTAAACTCAACTCAACTAGTCAAACTGAAGTGTCAACTGAAAGAGAATATTCTCCACGTGGAATATTCTCCCCTAAAATATAGGAGACTAGATAATGAATAATTATGAATAATAAACAAGGAATAACCTTAGGAAAAATAAATCCTAGGTGTGTGTGAAGTAACTCCAACACCCCCCCTGAACATCAGTATGGTGAAAATAAAGATTGGGTCCCGACAACGAGGCCATGTTAGGTATCCAAGTACAGAAGATACATTGAAAATAAAGTGAGGAAAGAGGGAAAACCTCATGGGAAACCCAACCCCGCCCCCTCAAGGTACAATGTATGTAAAAATAAGAACTGCAGTTGCTAGGCAACTGTGTCCTTCACTCCAAGATGATCTCACAGAGAATGGAATTTCTACTCAATGAAGGTCTTGGTGAAAATGTCTGTCATTTGTTCTACTGAAGGATAGAACTATAAGTTGATGATCCCCTCATGTACTAAGTCCCGGATGTAGTGCATGTGGATCTCGATGTGATTTGTCCACTGCCTCTGAACTGGATCTCTGCAAAACTTCAGAATGCTCTGGTTGTCACACAAGATGAAGATCGGATGATGAAACTGAATGCCCAACTCAGTGAGAAAATGTTGTAGCCACATAGCCTGAATGGTTATGTTAACTACCCCTTTGTAATCTGCCTCGACTAATGATAGAGAAATGGCATCTTGCTTCTTGCTCAACCAACAAATAGGACTGGAACCAAGACTGAGTGAGTAACCAGATGTGGACTTGCAATCAATGTTATCGCCATCCCAGTCGAAATAAGTAAACCCAATGAGATATAATGTAGAGTATGTTGCATAATGAATCCCAAAGGTAATGGTGCCCCATACATATCAAAGGATACACTTTGCATCTTTCCAATGTAGCTCATGCGACTCTTGCATGAACCTGGAAACTACGCCAACTTCATATGAGAGGTCTAGTCTGGAGTGTGTGAGATACAATAAGATCCCCACTAGCTGTCTGTATAGTGTGCTGTCAACCAGTGGAGTCTCCCCTCCATCCTCAAGTTTGACTCCTGATAGGAAAAGAGTCGAAGAAAACTTGTAGTTTGTCATGTGAAATCTCTCAAGGAGATCTTGTGCATACTTGGCCTGAGACATTTTAATGCCTGATGCATCCTGATTGATCTCGATTCCAAGGAAAAAGTGTAGCAGACCCATGTCCATCATCAAAAAACTATCATGTAGAATCTTCTTGACTACAACAATCACTGAAGTCAAGCAACCAGTGATCAACAAATAATAGACATACATAACTAAAAGTAGAAGTGAATCAACCATCATGAGCATGTATACATTTGGGTTTGATTTACAATGTACAAAGTTTTGTGACAACAGGTAGGAGTCCATCTTGGCATACCACACCCTCGAGTCTTGCTTGAGGCCATAAAGTGACTTCTTTAGTCGACAAACCAAATATGAGTCCTGCATAAATCCATGGGGTTTCTCCATGTAGATCTCCTTGGAGAGATCACCATGAAGAAATCCATTCTTCACGTCCATCTGATGGAATTCCCATCACTTGGTTGCCACAATGGAAAGGGCCAATCCGCTACGCTCTTGGTCCTATAGAACCATCTTCATATGATAAATTTCCTCCCAGAAGGAAGGGGAACTAGATCCCAAGTCTAGTTCTCGAGGAGGTAGTTGTACTCCTCTTGCATGGAAGATTCCCAAAAGGGATTTCCAGTAGCCTCTCCATAAGACTGTGGATCTGAAGACTGAACAAAGAAAGGATTCTTGGAAGGAAATGGTTTAGTGATAGTGAGTGAAACAGGAGGATCCTTGAAATTAGATCGAGTCCTCCTAGTATCAGCTGGATCACCTACGAGATCCCCTACATATTGAAGAGTAGTTTGTGCCCACTTGGGCCTCTGCTCTGGCTCTGCAACTGCATCTGGATTCTCTGACTCTGCATATGAATGTATTGACTCTGACTCTGACTCTGAATCCTATGAATTAGAACTCTCTTCCAAAGAAGAGTCAACATGTGCATGCTCATCATCTCGGATAGGTGGAAGAGTGAAAGTGTCTGCATGCGGTTGTTGAGGTACATGCGAGACACTTTCCTCAAATTGGACACTATTATCAATGATGAGCTGGTCCGAGGAAAGATCAATAAGCTGATATCCCTTCAAACCGTTAGGGTATCCAACAAAAATGAACTTAGTGCTATGTGGATCAAGTGCCTTCCCCTTTTCAGAGTGAATCCGGGCCCATGCACGTGAACCAAAAATGCGAAATTGGGCCACTTTTGGTTTGAGGCCACTCCAAGCCTCGTAGGGGGTCTTATCCTTGACAGATCTATGAGGAAATCTATTTTGGATGTATGTTGCATAGTTAAGTGCTTTGGCCCATAGTCTCTGTGGTAGTGACTTTGCATGCAACATGCAAGATGCCATCTCCTTTAGATATCGTTTTTTTCCACTCAGCAACTCCATTTTTCTGCGGAGTATAGGGAACTAAATGTTGCATTTGAATCCATGCCTCTTGGTAAAGGTTACAGATCTCATGATTTACATACTCTCCCCCGTTATCATATTGGAGGACTTTGATCTTCTTTCTGGATTGTGTCTCAACCAAGGCTTTGACATCTTTGAGGTGTTGAAAGACCTCAGATTTTTGCCTGAGAAAGTAGATCCAAGTAAAATGTGAGAAATCATAAAAAAAATGAGAACAAACCTCTCTTTTTTGATGGATGGATGCGGAAGAGGACCCATAAGGTCACTGTGTATTAGATATAAAGGTGTGGAAGCTTGCTGAGACTTTCCTTTGTCGAATTTCTCTTGAGGGTGTTTCCTGAGAACACATCCCTCGCATACTCCCCTTGAGAAATGGATTTTTGGTAGACCATCAACTAATCTATTCTTGCTAAGTTGTTGCATGTATATGAAATTCAAATGTCCAAACCTTTCGTGCCATATCCTACTACTTTCATCAACATGAGTACGCAGTAAAGCAGAATCAGGTTCAGTGAATTCAGAAAATGTATATAATCTAGACTGATGATTTACCTCACTAGTAGAAACCCTGAAGCTGGTTTGCATGTCGTAGATGTCCATGACATTTGGTGTGAATACAAATTTCTTTCCAATGCCAGAATTATCATCTGATACATAGAGAGAAGGTTGATAAAAATCTTGGGAACATGCAACACATTCTCAAAACTTTCGTTGGTGAGCTCAATCCTTCCTTTGCCAGTGACTTTGACAGAAGAGTTGTCCCCCATCAGAATGGGTGGACCTTTCCATGCATCCAAATAAGAATATACTTCTTCTGAGGAATCCATGTGATGTGATGCTCCTGAATATACGATCCAAGCATCAGGGGAGGAGTTGATGGCAATCAAGGCATGGCTAGAATTGCCTTTCTTGGAATTCAGATCTTCTGGCTTCTTCTTATTTGCACCCTCGAGGATGCGATCTCCAAGGTTGTTTTTATGAATTATCTAAGACATCTGATATATTTGTTTTTTCATGCATGTGGATTTCGAATGGAATCCTTTGTGACAATATGTGCATTTCTCTCATTTTCTTCCCTTTTCTTCTTTGGATTTGAAGGCATCGGTGAAGGGTTTTGTGTACCCTTTCTTCTTCATATGTGTATGAGATTTTCACTTATCTTTGTAACATACCCACTACCTGAATAAAAAATTTTCAATCCTCTGTCAGACTCGAACCCTTAAATAACCGAGGAGGTCCAGCATAAGTTGGCTCCTTCTCCCTCCTTCTCCATTCTCATGTGATCGAGGGTTATATTCACTGTTCAACTTGAACGTAGCGTCCTTTGGATTTCGCACATCGGTGCTACAGTAAGATCCAAACATTCCATTCTGCAACCGTCGAACCCTGACAGGGCTAGCGTTCGGCCAATGGGGTCGAATCCCCACCGGTTCAGCAATTGGGCCAATAGGAACAAATATCCACGAGAGTAGAGGAAAATCAATGAGAAACATCCATTGCGCGGTTAGGGGGCATACAGGTGGCAAGAGGGAAACGCGACACGGTGGTCATTATGACAGGGAGGGGCCCAACTTCACATGCCACACTATTCCGGACCCCCCCCCTCATTAAAGGTAGAATGGCAAGGGAGCGCCGGGATGCGCTTGAGCGTCGTTGATCATGTTGACTTAATATCAACCGTTAGCGAGTTGCA
>JZKD02S2334068.1:1888397-1902340 GCA_000966675.3 Picea glauca
TACAGGGTAAAAACCTCTTTTTCTTTATATGATAAGTAATAGTTACATTCTTTACAATATCATACATATGAGCACCAACTCATAATGAGGCTGAAACCTCTATTTTGCAAGCTACAACTTGCTGAGAGCACCAACTCTCTGTTTTCTCTAGCACCCACTAGAAGGAAGTACTGACACCCTGGTTTTTTCCTAGAACCAACTAGAAGGAAGCACCAACTCCCTGTGTTCAAGCACCCACTTGAACCTCTAAGGACAACAGTCCTCCCTAGCACCTCCCAACCACCCTGAAATATAAATCTTTGCTACTGAATTTATTATTGTGATATGATGTTTGAAGATGGCCTACCTGACTTATCACTGCTCTGCTCTACTTCGTTGCTCTGTCTGCCGTATTTCCTTTCTGATCATGTTTTCTTAAGCTCTGTGCACCATCCCCATTCTCTGCACAGATCCTCTTCTATTTAATTAGGTCCTGCACTCTGATTCTTCTTCACACATGAATCACCACAGAAAAACCCACTAGCACCTGCAAATTCCCACTATGACAACAACAACATCTCCTCTTTGTACCGTGTATTTATAGCGTCTATGCACCTTTTTCATGCAATGTTTTTCATGCCTTTGCATGCACACTCTGCGTCCTTATCCTCCACCTCTTGAGTCCTCTATCTGATCATCATCATGACTCTTCAGCTTCTCTGGTGATTACACATTGGTCTTCTTCGACTTCTCTAGCAGACATCATCAATGGTTTTTGGCAGTCTCACAGTGTCGTGCCTCAGTAGCCCTCTGATCATTTCTTGATCCAATGGTTCAGATCAAATCGGTATTTCATATATCGCGATTTTGGCACTTTCGATGACATAATGTTTATGTCCACGAGAGTCGCGATTTCCCGATTCACGATGTGCTTCAGCCCTCCTTGCTGAGCCCTGGTCCATGTGACCGTTACCCGTGACCGCAACCATACCTCTCGAAACAATGCGCTATCCCTTCGATCATTTCTTGATCCAACGATTCAGATCAACTCAGGATTTCATATATCACGATTTTGGCACTTTCGATGACATAATGTTTTATGTCCACGGGAGTCACGATTTCCCAATTCGCGATGTGCTTCAGCCCTCCTGGCTGAGCCCTGGTCCATGTGACCGGTCTCTGTGTGACCTTGGTCTTGTCACTCCATCGGCATTTCGGCATTTCTAATGTTCAAGGTTCTTGTCACTTCCAAATCGCGATTCACGAAACTCTGACACAGGCTATGATCAACGGTCCAGGTATAACCTTGGCTCAACAACTACGATTGAGTCGCGATATCGCATATCGCAAAATCAGGGTTTCTGATGTCAACTGACTTTGTCATTCCAAAGTCCCGATCCCCGATACTTCATGAAGATAATCAACGGTCCAGATCACTTCTAAATTTACGACTGCGATTAAATCGCGAAATCGCATATCGCGATTTCGGGGTTCTTGATGTCAAGTGATTTTGGTATTTCAAAGTCGCGATTGTCGATGCCTCTGCTGACGTCACACGTGATTTGTCACGTGTTAACTACTGCCACGTGTCACTTTGATTCGTGACTTTCATGTGCCTAAAGTTTTGAATCCACCTGGAACCTATCATTACCTGGATGTGCCACGTGTCCCTATCTGACGAGATTTGGATCGACGGTCTAGATCACTTCTTTATTCAACGGCTATGATCAAATCGCGAAATCGCATATCGCAAAATCGCATATCGCAAAATCTAGGTTTTCGTTGTCGAGTGAATTGGGCATTTCAAAGTCCCGATCCCCGATTCTCCGATGAGCAAAAACTCCGACGACGCCTGATCGCTGCCACGCGTCCACATGAATGGATGGTCCAGATCCCGTCGGGATTTCGCGACTGCTTCTGTCCCAATGCACACGACCTCGAGAACTCCGATTTTCCAATGGTATATCTCCTTCGCAACTTCTGTCTGATCTGATGGCTGACGGGTTTTCTGAATGAGATCCAACGACTGTGGATCTCTGTCTTCCTTCCCTTCTGCAAATTCCTGTGTCTTGAGTTTTGCCTTTGCTGCGCGCGTTTTCTTCAACACTGTTCCTCCTGAGATTTTACATCTGAATCCCCAAGGGATTTTTATCTTTCTTACTCTACCATCTCCACTGCTGTACTTTCCATCAATGACAAGCATACGCTACTTGGTAAACATTTTCCAACAAATATGATATAGAGGATGTCATAAATGAATTTCCCAAATGAGTGTGTGGAGGAGATCATGCCTGGAGAGCGACGACCTACAATATTCTAAGAGCTAGATATTATTGGCCAAAGATATTTACCGATGTCAATGCTAAAGTCAGAGCCTGCAACCCTTTCCAACTATTCTTTGGCAAGCAAAATATCCCTGCATTACCTTTGGTCCCAGTCAAGATAGAGACTCCTTTTCAGCAATGGGGCCTAGACTTCATAGGATAAATCCACCCATAGTCAAGCGCCCAATATAAGTGGATTTTAACTTCTATTGATTATTTCACAAAATGGGTGGAGGCCATTCCAACTCGGAATGCCACAGATTCGGTAGTTATAAAATTTTTGGAAGAGAACATCCTATCCAGATTTGGATGCCCCTGAAAAATAGTTATGGACAACACCCAAGCATTCAAATCTATGGAAATGATAAGTTTTTGTCAAAAATACAACATTGTGCTGGGACATTCTACAACCTATTATCCTTAGGGAAATGGGTTGGCCAAATCATCCAAAAAAATCTTGATGAATATAATAAATAAAGTATTAAGGGAGAATAGAAAGGCTTTTCAGGTTCACCTAAAGTACACCTTATGGGCAAATCGGATCGACACTAAGAAATCAATAGGCATGTCTCCTTTCCAAATGGTTTATGGCACCAACGTTGTCCTCCCTATTAATCTATCTCTTCCGGTAATAAATTTGTGGCAAGACGCGAACAAAGATCTAAATGATGTAATGAGGATTATAAACCAAATAATCGAAGTCCAACAAAACAGGGCTGAAGTCGATATCAAACTTCAAAAATACCAAGATAATATGAAATCCCTTTTCGACAAAAAAGAGAAAGATAGGGAATTGCTTTCTGGTGATTTAGTTTTGAAATGGGATGTCAGGAATGAAGATCTAGGTAAACATGATAAGTTTGATCACTTGTGGTTCGGACCATTGAGGATTGCATCTATAGAGGGTGAGAATTCATTCCTACTAGAGAATCTCGACGGGAAATTTTTTGACACCCCTATAAACAGGTGCTATCTAAAACATTTCATGTAATGAAAATGTTTCACAGTACCATTGTAAATAGCGGTTTGGTTTCTGTTTACTTTCGTAACTTTATTTTCCTTAATAGGATACCTGAATTTTACTTTTTATAAACCTAGTTTTATTTAATACTCCGAAAAGAAAAAAATAAAATGTTTGTACTATATATCATTTATATTTTGTGGAACTCTCTGATTGTTTCTTTTTGCAGGACATTTATCATCAGATGAGGAACAAGGAGATATCAGAATTCAATGCTCAGTTTTCAGAATAAGTTTTTTTCTCTGAAACAGGTGATGGATTAATAATTGGTTAGGTTGCAAATATAAATGAAATCCAAGGTATGAACTTCTATGCTTATTTTTCAATCTAAAATGCTAAAATAAATCTCATCGAATCTTAGCATAATTCTACTCATGTAAAAATGATCACCTGATCAAAGATCGAAAAAGTATAGATCTGAAAACCTCCAAATAAAAACAAAATGAGATAAAAATAGAAAGAAGAGAAGTTGGTAATCAAAAAGAGGACTGTGTGGAAGTGATATTCTTTTATGCCAAACCCTCTCATCCCTCATTCTATTTCACTTTTCCTATCTCTGAGATTTTACTCTATTTTTATTTTCACGACCTGTCCTTAAATCTTCATAACCCGTCCTTAAATCTTCATAGAAAGAAAAGATTTCTCCATGACTTTGAAAACTTAAAAACATATCTTTAAAACAAGACTAGGTGAAAATATTTATCTTCTTTTGATTCCAACTTAAAGAAAGTATGTCTAGGCTAATACTGATAACTTTATCTCTTCTATCATATTTTTACTAAAAAACCTACTCAAGGAAAATACCTAGAAAATAAAAGTTCCCAATAAAATAGTCCCTATAGGAAAATATGTATTGAAGATCGAGAGAGATCTAGCTCAAAGTACAATAAAAAATTGCTGGCAGGCCTTCATTGTCAAATCTTAAGCATATATCATCCCTGTATGACACATACAAGTTGATTTCCCCCACTTCAAAAATATATAAAACATATAAGATAGATGGTGAAAGGAAATTCATAAATTGATTTCCCCCATCTAGTCCAAGACAAATGGTGAAAGGAAAATCGTAAAATCGATTGCCCCAATTTTGTCCAAAAGAGATGATGAAAGGAAATTCATAAAATGATTGCCCTCATCTCAAATAAAATGAAAAAATGCTATTTGAAGTGGTGAAAGGAAATTCAATGGGAGATGTAGATAACTTCACTGGGGTACTGAATAGGCTCGTTGGCAGTGAAGAAATATCTATGATATCTGTAAGGTTTTTGTACATGTATAAACATACTCTGGTAGCTAGTTCTATTTCCGATAGTATTTGCATCCTATATCGACCAGGGATTCCCTGAATAAATCATTAAAATTACTTTTCCTTGAAGTGAACAAAATCGACCAAAGTATGATAGTTCAGTTAAAGTTTTTTTGATTATCTTAAGAAAATCTAGAATTAGTTTCAGAAAAAGAAAACTTATTAATAGCCTAATTTGAGATCAGTAATTGATTGTGTTTTGAAATTGTTCTGAGACACGACTGAAGTCTGATTTTTCTCTGTATAATTTTCCCAAATTTGTTCCCCAGGAACACAAAAATGACTCCATTTACCTAATGAAGGAACTTAGTCTACTATTCTTCCATGCCTCGTAGGGAGACGCGATCCCCAGATGGAGCCCATGTTGAAACATATATATTTATGAACTTTTGGACTTTAAAAAAATTTCATTCCTGGTTAAATAAGAATAAGACTTGCATGATATACATCGTTGATGAAGTCTTCCATCTAAACGAATGATCCTAAATATCTTCAGATTTGTGGAACTGCCAAATGGTTAAAGAGATAAGTCACTAGAGGCCACTTCCGAGCTTCACGCTTCAAATGTTTCAACGTGTCATAACTTTAAAAATCCTGAAACCCAAATATATCTGTTATCACTTTTTCACCAACTTTTGAAATACATGAGTCATGGTACACATGTACGTTTTCAATCTTCCCTGAGTCAACACGTGGCACCTTTATCCGAGATTTTCATCTAAAGATTCACATGATTCTAATTAACACTTGACACCCCCTAGCCTCGACACGTCATCTAAAATGATGTCATCTTTGACACATCACTATGGGTAATAGCCTTTCAGGAATATAACAAGGAACTAACTTTCAATTCCACGAAGCGGTAAAATCATAAATATCAAATTTTAATTAATTAAGTTAATCTCGGTTAAAGATAGTTAATAAGTTCGTACTTTGTAAGTTAGGACATTTATCATCCCTCACATCTTGAAATATCCGAAGTCTGAACTTTTGAAACATTTCAAACTTAAAAGGGGTTAATTAAAACTAAAAATGATTATCCGATAATTAGTCATTTCACAGTTTTGGGTTTCGAGGATTCTATTTCGAGCTACTCATTAAAATCCCGAAGTCCGAATACCTGAAAACATTTAATGTTAAACACAATTAATTAATATCTTAAACAAGATTATCTCATAATTAATTTCTCACGAGTTCACGATTCGAGAATTTTCAAACCTGTTTCATCCAAGTTCCCGATATTGAACCACCAATATTTATGGCATTAATCATGAACAAATGGAAACAATTTCAATATAGATTGAAGATCATTGCCAATATTTCTTCATTAAGGTAGATGATTTTTTCATTAGTAAAAGTATTCATAAATCAATATGCTTAAGGTGAATAAGAATATTGGATTTTGAATTATATTTTCATTCTCATAGAATAACAAGTTTTAAGCTAGCTGAATAAGCTCACAGATTCTCCTGTAACAGGTAACACAGTTCTAATTTCATTAATATCATGGCACCATGGAAAATGGCTAAAGAATATGGTGAGAGCGTAGATCCGAACACAGATTTTCTCTTAGACACCTCACTAAGAGCCATAGATATCATGAAATCCTGGACACAGGTGTTCGATATTCTACAGCACAAGCTGATAAATTTCCCAGAGGATTCAGGTGATGAAGTAACCGAAACCCATGCAACTAAACTCAAGGATATAGCCGAGTCAGAGATACAAAAGATAGTTGCATGGACGAGGCTCATGCCATATAACAACATGATAGGTTGGGCCCTAGAGAACGTCGACATTTCAACCAGGTGCATTTGCAATTCACAGAAGGTTGTTGTTGGGTCTTTTCGACCAGAGCATATTAAAGTAATGTATAAATTATTCCTCATTTTTCAATATAGTTACAATGTTGAATTCATAATGGAGTTTGACCAACAGGAGTGCACACAGTGTGGGAAAAACTACACTGATTTAATCAAGAAATGGTGGGGGCATCATGAGAAATTCAGAGTCGACACTCATGAGATATATGCCACAACATCGTTAGATGCCCATATGATTTATGTGGCTATGATGCTATGTAGTATATTCGATAAAAAGGACTCCTCTCATTTCTTGCTGGCATGGGTACCAATTATGAATGAAGTGGCGGAGGGCTATTCTTTCAACTAGGCCAAGATGTTATCAGACAACCTGACCAAAGAAATCACAGGGTACCAATTGGAAAAGTCCAAAGGGAAACCTTCTCCTTTATACATGTCGACATACATCATGGATTCCATTTTTTTTATCACTCTCCCTCTGATGAGCTGGAGTTGGAACCCGACCAACGTCGAGCCTATCCATTTCTATCACTCCAAGTTGTGGGAGGACAAATGAATACATTTATTCTATGAAATATGTCATTATGTAGTGGTTCCAATTCATATCTCCCTATACGGTTTCTCACCTCCCAGAATTTTAGACAGAATCATGGCTAACTTAGGAAAAGTATCAGACTAGTATATTGAGGAAAACTTTTCCTATATCAGGATTTTTGGGTGCTCGGTTCCCCCCCATGCTCTCCCAAAATTTTTACCAGATCGACTTGTATGCCGAGAGGTGGATTATTAGGCCATAACACGGGGCAATAGTAAAGAATTGAAAGCGTCCCAGAAAAAGGTATGGCCAAACTTCTCTCTTTAGGTTGGTATGTGTTTTTTGCAAGATTTCGACCATTCGAAAGTATAGGTTGTGGCTCTAGAAGATGTCAAGTTAGTTGATATTGAGTTTAAATGCCACGATCCCCATAAGATCGTGGAAGATCATCTGACTCAATACAATTTAAGGAAGTATGTGCACGATATTTCCCCTTAGGACGAAGTATTCAGGGGAGTCAGTTCATATGAGGAAGCATGGAGCATAGTCCGAACTCAATCTCCCGATCAATTATCTAGTTTCTATAATTTTCAGAAGCATAGAAATAATATTTTTCCAAATCTATTATAGGGGGAGCCAATAACACATTCGTATACATAGGAAGCTATGCCTCAGGGCTTAGAGGTAGGAAGTTCTGACCAACATAGTACTGAGGAAAATCTGAAGGATACTGAAGTCTCAATGTAGGGAGTGGAGACTTCATTACCAAACCCACCAGGCGCTCAAACAAAATCTCAACTTGAAGCTTTTTAAAAAAAGGTACAGGATATATCGTTGTCTACACCAGATAAACCAGCTATCAACAAAACAAAGAAACATCCATCCACAGAGATAGGTAGCCCCATTATGTCATTAACACCTTTACAGTCGATTCAAGGAAATCCCAATGCCAAATTCATATTTATAGAGGACCTTACTCTGATTTTAGCCAAAGAAATGCCTCCTTCAGACTTATTTTTCAGTAAGAAAAGAACGACCATAGTTACAAGAGAAACACATAAAAAATATGGTACAAAATTAAAAAGGAAAGGAATGTTGTATGATGGACATGGTCTAGATTATACATAATTTGCTAGGGAAATGGAAGGCTCATTAGGTGCCTTTGCCACATCCAATCAATGTTTAGTAGAAAATCTAGCGGATCAGCTGAAACAAAAAAATATGTCGGTAAGGCAGTTGCAAGACCAGATGACCACCATGGAAAGGGATTTACAAAATAAGATGAACAAAGAGTTTGAACAAGTCATAGCCGATGTCAGACATCAGATCCAACAATGGAAAGCTAACCTCGATGAGCTCCATCAAAACTCATAGGCCAACAAAGGGTTGGTCACTCAACATGAAGAATTAGTCAAGAAACTACAAGACAAGATATAATTGGTTGAAGGTACAACAATAGATATGGCATTTTTCCAAGATCAAGCACTAGAAGTACATGAGAAGCTGGAATCAGCCCAACAAGATATTTTTACAAAAGTGGAAGCCATTCCAAATTGTTATCGAGTGGTAGACCTTTCCCATAATAAAATTTACATTAAAGAAAAGGGAAGCCCATGCTTCTCGGGCTAAGTTTCAGGAGGCTATCTTTATAGTACCAAAATATGATTTATCGATAGCTCCTCAACTGTCTCTATCTAAAAAAACCAAAGGTGACATAATTTTGAAGCCATGGGAATCAAATCTTTCCAAAATAAAAAGATTGTCTAGAGAGGTACATGAATCTTGTCTAGAACCAATATCTTCACTAGAAAAATGGCTACTTGATGTTGAAGGAAATAATATCTCCAAATCCCTAGGGAATATTGGCTTAGCAAGGAACCAATGTAACTCTAGGACAAGAAAAGAAAAGGCCATGACGATCATCCAACAAATGAAACAACTTGATCTTATCCAAATAAACAAATGGATAGTAAGTACAAGCATGCAATTATAGGCCACATATTTGGGATAAAAGAAGATATAGGAAAGGTTGCCCCAGATAGAAAAGAAGATATACATTTTTGAAGCAGATGAGGCAACTTCACCTTCTGGGTTGGTGGTACATTTAGTGAGCAGATGCATCTAATGTGTCAAATACGGGAAAGCCAACACATCTAGAAACAAGTGAGAAACTTGTGCATATGACTCTTACAGGTCAGGATCAGATAATAGTTTTTTCCAAGCTAAAGGATCAGGATAAGAAATGCCTCTGCTAGCAGACAAAGAGATAGAGGAGAAGGCCAACAAAAGTTTTTAGTTTTACATATTGTAAAATTTACTATTTTTGGAATTATGAGAAGTCCAACCGTTTTGAGTTGAGATGATTTTGTATAAATACATATATTAAAGACTTATTTCAGATTGTTTCTTACCAATTGTAATAAAGAAAAGTATCCTTATAGAGTATTAATAGAAGTGAAGACATATATTCCAGGTTTTGTTAAATCTGGGTTATGTGTTTCTTTTGTTTTCCATTTCTCAACATTCCTTTATGTATTCCTTGATAAATGTTTGGTTACAATTTAGTACAACAACTACTGTAATCACAAGGTCTCAATATTTTATTAAGTTAGCAGTTTTTCCTCTTCATTTGCTGTGAGTAAATTAAGACCTGCTTCCTGTGTAGATTATTGCATTTTGGGCGTTATTCAAGGTTACACTATCTCTTTTCCTCTACTACAAACAAGGTAAGACTCTTCCATAATTGATGCCCTGCTCTGTTTTACAGTTTTGTATTTTCATCTCATACTATTTGATATTGCAATTTTGTCTCAGATAGGAAATACGGCCTATGTGTTGTCAAACTGTTAATTTCATTTAAGGATTTTTTCTCATACAACTAAGGTAGAAAAAACACTTTAAAACAAACTCTCTTAAAAAAATTTCTAATGCCTGACATTATTCTTTGAGCCTTAAGTTTAATCTTAGGAACAACAAGGAGTTTATAGATCCAAACTCTTGCCTCTTCTGCTTAAAGTTTTTCTCAATCTTGACAGTGTATTGAATGTTGTACCTAATGAGGTGATGTCGAGAAAATCCATTTTTGTTTGAATGTATATATGCAAACAATCATGGTATTTGAGAACCAGATGTCCCTCAGAGTCTTTGATACACAATTTGGTGCACAGGGTATGGAAAATATTGCTGAAATATGGCACTGTCTCATCCCTTTCTTGATGCAGGGTGGTCCATCTGGTGTACTGGTACTCGTAGATTCCTACATGGTATTAGTGTTCTTTAATGGCATCCCGAAAGGAATACCATGTAGGGGAAACCAAAAATATTGTATATTCTTCTATGACCCTTTGTTCATCGTAAGTGTCCCACCAGTCCTTAACATGGGGGACGACCTTGAGGAGTGCAAAAGTAATGTTTTCCCTATTGGAAAAATTGTGGTCCAAAAAATACCATTCAAGCAGATTCAACCATTTATCTACAATACTATCATATATGAGTCCTTCAAATAATGGAATATAAAAATTTACTTGTACCTTGAAGGGGGTTGCATGGTCGCTTGATGAAGATGCTTCTCCTGTGGGCAACTACTGAAGGATATGCACAAAGTTGTCCATCATTTTGTTCTTTTGTCATGCAAGGGCTTCCTCGAGTAACATTTTAAAATGATCTCCTACTCCATCATCTTTATTTTCATCTCCCATGGGTTGTTTTTTGGCTCTATGCGACTGATCTTGCAACGAATCGATTGGTTAGAGTCCCAAATTCTTGTACCCAGATCTTGTCTGGGACATGCACGAAGAAAAATAAATGAAGAGTAGACTGCTCTAATACCACTAATCCAGATTTAGGAGTGGACCAAACTAATTAATAGACTGAATACAATAAACACAAATATATGAATAACGACAAAGATATTCGGTGAACAATATCTTCTATTGAATAAATGAAATAGGATGAAACTGTTAAAATGCAGAACTGAAACAATTTGCTCGAATGGTGGTATTTATCTCTGAGAAGAGATGTGCTTGCTACGTGCATCCATCTGAGAAGAATGAATTACAATGAGGCTCCAGAGGCATTTTTGATATTATTCATGAATTCCAAAATCCTAGACATCTAAAAACCTAACCCTTGGCGGTGAAACACCAAAATTCATGTGGGACCCTATGGGTAAGTTGGTACCTCAACTTCCCAGGGTCATAAATTTTTCACTGTTTTAGGCATGTGATTGCCCGTTGGAAAGGTATTTTAGAGAGCTACACATTAGACCACCAAACTCTTACTCTGTCTACAGTTTGACTGTGGCAAGCCAAAATGACAATGTTAAGGGCTCAAAAATGGCCCTGGGTATATCAATATGTGTTGACATGAAAACATACAAATTAATCTAGTTGGATTAGTTTAGAGGCCACCAATATCCACCTGGTATATGTGTAGGGGTTCGAACATCCCAAAAAGTGTAGAATCGACAATTACAAAGAAGTACATAAGAACAAACTAAAAAAGGACAAGAGGAGCCAGTTGGAATAGGTTGGTGGCCACCAATATCCACCTGGATCAATGTTACAGTGTAATACCTAATGCATAGATTTGATAATAATAATGATTATGTTACACTCTCCATAGTTTACTTAAGAATGTCCAAGAATAAAAAAAGATGTTTCCGCAAGAATTATTTCTACAATTGATACATCTCATAGATCTTGGGTGTGGGGCATGAGGAAACAAAGCTATGGGGTGTTCTCAAAATATTTGACATGTGAAGTATCATTTCTAGAAATAACAAGAAGAAATTGAAAGAGTGTGATAGATAATGATGTTTAGAATCGATAAAAAGGGAATGATCAACTTAGAGAACAAAGAAGTGATGATTTGATGATGTAGAAAATTGAATGAATAGAATCACAATTCTCACTATTGTAATTGAAATTTTAGGTTTTTGTGATGTTGAGAAGGTTCATTTTGTGTAGACTCACATCCAAAATTAATCAAGGACATACAAGTTATACAATTTCGCCAAGTTTCTTTATCCCAAACAAAATCTAAAGCATTATTTTGTGTGAAACAAATAAAAACTATGCATTATCTTTACATTGAGCTTGACCAAACCTACAAAATGGATTGTTGAGATATTTACATTAAGTATTAAATATAATTTTTGTTACCATTAAGTATCTATTGCAATAACGGGGATGGCATGAATTACATACTAAGTTGTCAAAAGGCCAATGCCAAATGTTCTGTAACGAACTGATCATTACGACAACCATTCTAGTAACAGGTGTAATTTTTTTTTTTTGTTTAAGGTGTGTGCGCGCGTGTAGAAGTAACAACACACCGAACTGTACGATGCCACTTGAAAAACAACAAAAATCAACCACGAAGTTCAACAAAATAAGACTGAAGGCACTCTACGAGAAACTGCAACTAAATATGACCATAGGCAGACGGCGCACAGCGCAAACATTAAGACATACTGGGGATGCACAGTAAGAGCACAGAGGGAAGAGTCCATGGTGTTAGGGTTACTATTTCTGTTAGGTGTGTCGCAAGAGTGGAAACCCTGCCTTTAAAGGGCCCGAGACTCTTGATATGGCACAGGATTCCTTACACCAGAAAAATCACTCACACAGACATAAATACTAAGGCAACTAGAGGGGTCTCTACCTTGCCCGACACAACAGAGCAAGCAGCCACTTGAATACTATCAAGGACAAAATAACAAGAAGGATGGCTACATACCTTGTGGAAGGCACATGACAAAGGGACTCCGACAATGGAACCCCTGTTCAACATTAATCAAGACTCAACAACCCTCATTTACTAACTTCGAGTAATTTAACGCTTATAAAACTGGGGCTTTCCACTAAGTAAGTCTTGTCAATGTCCAAAGACTATGCTAACATTACAATTAGATAACCATATCATCTCCTTTCTGATTACAATAGCATTGAAATAAGTAAAGGTCATACGTTTCAACTCTAATCTTTCCATCTTGATTATAAGGTAAGAACAACACAATTTCCTATTTCTACAATATATTACAATTATGAATTTATAAACAAAGTTCCCTGACATCGGTAGGCCATAACATTTTTCCTTCACCTATAGCAATCAAATTTTTAACATATTGAATATTCAATAAACCATCATAATGACAAGATATAACAATTATAATAGTTAAATGACCTTTTTTTTTTAAATAACAATATTTTAACAAGGGCCCTATAGAGAGATAATTAAAATGTCACATCTAAATAACAACATTAAAAGGACCAAAGTAACATCACACTAAGTAACATCAAGTATACCAATAATCGATAATACCATCACATATTTTAAAAGGGCAATATGTAAAAGAACCCTATTAAAATGTCAATAGTTAAGAGGACAATATTTGGAATTGACAACCTATCCCCATTACAAATGGCAATGATCAAGACCACCATTAATTAAAGATGTCAACAAGTAAAATTACATCAGAATTTAGGGGCGACATCCATTTGAAGTTATTCAATTTACATCATAATTGGAAGTAACCCTATAACCTCTTAAATTAAAAATGGCCATCTATGAAATACTAAAATTTAACATGACAATGCTTAAAGGGGCAATATTGGGAAGGGACAACTATCACTATTATTAATGACAACAATTCAAATAACCATTATTACAGATGACAATCTATAGAAGTAACATCATAAATATAGAGCATTGATTTGAGAATATCAATGCACATCCTAATAAGATGGCAACCTATATTTATATTTTATTTATATATTTTTTTTGGTAAACCCAAATGATAAATGCGCTTAATAGTCCTTTCAATATATATATATATATTTTTAAATCCTAAATTTTTTAAATTCCCACTCTTTAATAATTTTAATTCTTCTTTATACTTTAAACGCCATGGGTTTCACTTAATTTAACTCCCTCATTACTTTACCCACTTTAC
>JZKD02S2334068.1:1964057-1980249 GCA_000966675.3 Picea glauca
TAGAAGCTTCCACTTCTAGAAGGATCTTCCTCTAGATTCTTCTCTTGATAGACATATTTAGTATAAATAAGGGTCGAGGGTATGAAAACCCTAGCTTGGAGATTATTGTAATAGAACGCTACTCGACTGGAGGTTTCCCCCTCGAAGAGGCCCGTGAAAATTTCTTTCTGAATCAAAGTGTTATTTTTGTTGTTGTTCTTATATCAATTCTGTGTTATTATGGAGATTATACTAGTTATATTATTGTTATTCTGCCATTTCTAGCATTTTATTTTTGTTCTGCATATTTATTATATCTAGTATCTTGCAAGTATCCACCTGGAACATGTGTAGGGCTTCATACATCCACAAATGTGTAGAACCCAAAATTACAAAGAAGTATAGAAGAACGATTTGAACTAAAAATAGACAAGAGGAGCTAGTTGGAATAGGTGGGTGGCCACCAATATCCACCTAGATCAATCCTCCCTCTTAGGAAGCAATGGTCTCCATTGCATTGAGTTCCCCCATCAGGTGAAGAAACTTCTGCTAGATTTGGCCCTAGGTGAGCCACCTGCCTTGGTGTAGGAGATACCTAAACTTGACAAACCGATAAGGTTGGATCCTGTTGGTGAGTGCCCTTGACTTGTGTGTCCATTATCTGATCAGTGGATGCTTGTTCCATGCGGGGTTGAGATCTTTTGGTGTCAAATGTTCTGCGATTTCTGAGGTGTCCAATAATGGTGGAAAATATGGCCGAAGGAGGTCCACATTGAAAACTGGGTGTAGGCCAAGGAAGGGTGGAGTGTTGAACTCAAAAGAATTTATACCCATAGCCTTGGTGATAGTGTAAGGCCCATAGAAAAGTGGGTGGAGATTTCGATGGGGCCCTGTGAGACGCTTCTTCTGCAAATGTAACCAGACTTTGTCGCTAACCTAAAAATAGTGTGATACCTTGTGTTGATCATGGCACTTCTTGTACTTAGCATTGGATTTATTCAAAACCTCTTGGACTTGTTGGCGAATGTTTTGAATCCACTCAATGAATCTAGTGGCTTTTTTGGTCTAATACTGAACATGGGAAGAGTCTGTCTGTGTAGTGGCAAGAGGTAGTCCAACATCAATGGGACTCAAGGGTTGGAATTCCCACCCTACCTAAAATGGGCTATGGTCGGTGGAGCTATGGAGAGCCCTATTGTAATCGTGTTGAACATAGGGGAGGCTCTCATCCAATGTACGTGGATTCTTAGAGTTGTAAATGCACGGGATGTGCACAATTATCTGATTATAAACCTCTTTTTGGTCCTCTCTTTGGGGGTGGAAAGCATTGGATTTAGTGATCTTGGTGTCCAACACTGACTAGAGACTCGACCAAAATGTGCTAAGGAACCTATCATCCTAGATGGAGATGATGGTCTGTGGTATCCCAAAATGGACCCACACTCATTTGAAGAAGAGCTTGGTAGTACTTTCCACTGTGATATTCTTCTTGCAGGCTATGAGGATGGCCATCTTCGAAAACTAATCAATGACCACAAATACATAGTCATTTCCTTGCTTGGTGGATGGAAGGCCTGACATGTAATCCATTCAGATGGATTCCCAAGGCTTCTTGAGAGTAGGAAGAGGGGTGTATAATCCTTGCTTCTTGATGGTTGGTTTGGAAATGGCACAAGCAATGCAAGATCTGATATACTTGCTAACATCTTGTCGAAGTTTTGGCCAATAAAAATGTTTTTGAAGAATGGCCACAGTTTTCTCCATGCAAAAATGTCCTACCATCCGACTGCAGTGAGATTCCCAAATCATATTTGCACACTCGCTTCTAGGAACATAGAGATGGCCTAGATTGAATAATAGTCTATCCTAAATGTGAAAATCAGTGATAGTCGCACATGTACCCAAGACCTGATAGGTGGTGGCCAAGTCTGAATCTTGATAATAAAGTTGGGGCCACTCAGATGCCTCATGTCGATAGGAATGGAGCATAGTGGTGAGTGTAGCCACGAGAGGTTGACTGAAGAAATCAATGACATGATTTAAGATCCATGTATTATACTCGAAGTTGGGATGGAACTCTTGCAGGTAGGTGGACCACTTCTGATGGAGGTCATTCTACAATTTCTCCTATGTCTGTATAAATTACAAAGGCTTGGTGTGGATGATTGTATCCTTTCCCAGAATGTAATGTTTCCATTGATGACAAGCTTGTACAATAGAATACATTTCCTTATCATAGGTGGGGTAGTTCCGGACAACATCTAAGAGTGTCTCACTATGGTATGCCACAAGATGACTGTGCTGAGTGAGAATTGCACCTACAACATATTCATATGCATCAATATCAATCTTGAATGGTTGTTGCAGATCAAGAAAGGAGAGTACTAGAGCTGAGCACAAGCGATGCTTTAGATCATTTAATTCTTGTTGTTGTTCCTTCCCCCTCACAAAATTTACCCTGCCACCTCCCTTGGTCACCTTTTCAAGGGCCCATGCAATATGGGAGAATCCAAACATGAACCATCGGTATAAGTTGGCAAGTCCCAAGAATCTTTGAAGCTCAGTTAGTGTGGTCAAGGCTGGCTAGTCACATATGACTTGGATCTTAGTTGGATCAACATGTTCCCCATGCTCATCAACAATGTAGGCCAAGTATTGGACCCTGTTCATGCCAAAAGATCATTTTTCCAGGTTGGCATACAACTTGTGTTGTTGCAGATTGCTTAGAACCTATTGAATATGCCGCATGTATTCCTCCCAAGTTCTGTTGAAGCTGATGATGTCATCCAAATATACCACCACAAAAGAGTTAGTGGAGGGTCTCAGTACATCATCCATCAACCTCATGAAAGTGGTTGGTGAATTTGTTAAGCCAAAGAGAATGACCCTCCATTCGAAGTTACCTTCTTTAGATTTGAAGGTTGTCTTCCATACATCGGTTGGTTCGTTGGGAACCTGGTGGTAGCCAAACTTGAGGTCAATCTTGCTGAAGAACTTTTTCCCCTTGAGTTGGTTAAGAAGGTCATCAATCCTAGGAATTGGGTATCGGTTCTTGACTGTGATTTTGTTTAAGGATTTGTAATCAATGCAGAGTCACCAAGTCCCGTCCTTCTTCTGGACCAGTACAATTGGGATTTTGCAAGGGGAGGAACTGGGTCTGATGTTCCCCTTTTGAATCAGATCTTGGATATGACACCTGATTTTGTCATTTTCCAACAACGAGTGATGATAGATTCCTCCATTAGGTAGAGGTGAACCGATGGTCAGATCAATTGGATGCTTGACTTGGTAGTGTGTCAGTACCCTGATGGGTGAGGAGAAGATGTCTCTATATTCTTCCACGATATTTTCCACTTGCTTCTGTTGCAAAGAGAGGCTTTGTGTAGAGGCAACAGATGTGGCGATGACCTTCTTCTTACCATGAGAATAGATCACAAAGAAGACAAACTTCTCGATATATGAAATGAACTTACTACATTTCTTAGCAGAGATTAGAGAAATAGCTGTAGGCGACACTACCTCTAGTATCCTGTACAATTTTCTACCCAAACTAATAATAAAACTGTGGGTTCTAGACTCATACACAACATGGCGCTTCCACAAATATTGTTTTCCTAAAAGAACATCACAAACTTCAAGGGGATAAATATCACATAATACCTCATATTTGAAAGGCTTGATGTCATAGGGTAGACGACATAGTTGGCTAACACAAAGATCTCTTCCTTGGAAAAGCCAGCTGAAAGTGTAGGGTTGTGGGTGCAGTGTCGTTGGAAAGTCTAGCTTCTTGATGAACTTTGTTGAAATCAGGTTCTTATGATTGCCTCTATCAACAATGAAATGAGGTAGATCCCACTTTACTCGAATTTGTGAGTGAAAGAGTCATTCCCCTTTCTCTGGTTCTTCTGGTTAGCTTCGTCGGACTTTGGTGGTAGTGACAGTGGCACTGGGTTTAGCATCGATAATCTACTTCCCTCCTTCAGGATTTGATTCAGAATAAAAATTGGCCTATGAATCGGAAGCCTTCATATCGACCACGAGTGACTTCTTGGAGCAACATTGTTCAGTGTTGTGCCAAGGGATTTTATGGTACTCACACCAGTTTCATGTTTCTTTCTTTATCTTTTCATTGCCCTTCTTTTGTTGTGGATTGGATTGGTTTTCCTGAGAGTGGCTCTCTTTTCTCTGTCTCTTGCTGTGTGGGTTGGGGATGCCTTTTCCCTTCTTTGGATTTGGGGAGTGTTGGAACATATATATATTTCTAAACTTTTGGACTTTGAATAAATTTCAATCCTAGTTAAATAATAATAAGACACGCATTATATACGTCGTTGATGAAGTCTTCCATATAATCGAACGATCCTAAATCTCTTTGTATTTGTGGAGTCTCCAAATGGTTAAAGAGCTAAGTTTCCAGAATCTTCTTCGAAGCTTCGCGCTTCAGGCGTTTCAACAAGTCATAAATTTAAAAAGCTCGAAACCCGAATATATCCGTTATCACGTTTTCACCAACTTTTGAAAGACATGTTTCATGGTAAACATGTGGCACCTTTCTCTGAGCTTTTAATCTAAAGATTCACATGATTCTAATTAACACTTAGCACCCCCCATCCTCGACACGTCATCTAAAATGATGTCATATTCGACACATCACTACAGGTAATAGCCTTTCGAGAATATAATAAGGAACTAACTTTCAAATCCACGAAGCGGTAAAATCCTGAAATATGAAATCTTAATTAATTAAGTTAATCTCGATTAAAGATTGTTAATAAATTTGTACTTCATAAGTTCAGACGTTTATCATCCCTCACATCTTGAAATATTTGAAGTCCTAACTTTCGAAACATTTCAAAATTAAAAGGGGTTAATTAAAGCTAAAAACAATTATCCGATAATTAATCATTTCGCGGTTTCTGGTTTTGGGGATTCTATCTCAAGCTACTCATTAAAATATCAAAGCCCGAATACCCAAAAATGTTTAAAGTTAAACATGATTAATTAATATCTTAAACAATATTATCTCATAATTAATTTCTCACGAGTTCCCAATTCGGGAATTTTCAAACCTGTTTCATCCAAGTTCCCAATCACGAACCACCAATATTTGTGGCATTAATCACAAATCAATGGCAATGATTTCAATATAGATTGCAGATTGCTGCCTAGATTTCCTCATTAAGGTAAATTAATTTTTCGTCAGTAAAGGTACTCGTAAATCAATATGCTTAAGGTGAATAATAATATTTGATTTTGAATTATATTTTCATTCTCGCAAAATAACAAGTTTTAATCCAGCTACATAAGCTCACACATTATCCTGTAGCAGGTAACACAGTTCTGATTTCATTAATATCATGGCACCATGAAAAATGGATAAAGTAGATGGTGAGAGCGTAAATTTGAACACATATGTTCTCTCAGACACTTCACTGAGAGCCATAGATACCGTGAAATACTAGACACAGGTGTTCGATATTATACAACACGAGTTGATAAATTGCCTAGAGGATTCAGGCAATCAAGTAACCAAAACCCATGTGACTAAACTCAGCGATATAGCTAAGTCAGATATACACAAGATGGTTGTGTAACCGAGGCTCATGTTGTATAACAACATGATAGGTAGGGCCTTGTTGAATGTTGACATTTCAACTAGGAGCATTTGCAATTCACAGAAGGTTGTTGTTGTGTCTTTTCGATTGGAGCATATACAAGTAATGTATAAATTATCCTGATTTTTAAATACAGTTACAATGTTGAATTCATAATGGAGTTTGACCAACAACAGTGCACACAGTATGGGAAAAAAATACCTTGATTTAATCAAGGACTGGTGGGGGCATCCTGAGAAATTAAGAATCGACACTCACATCATATATGTCATAGCATCATTATATGCCCATATTATCTATGTGGCTATGATTCTATGTAGGATATTCGAAAAAAAGGACTCCTCTCATTTTCTGCTAGCATGGGTACCAATTATGCATGAAGTGGTTGAGGGATATTCTTTCAACTAGGCCAAGATGTTATCAGGCAGCCTGGCCAAATAAATCACAGGGTACCAATTAGAAAATTCCAAAGGGAAACTTGCTCCTTTCTACATGTCGACATACATCATGGATGCTCTTTTGTTTATCAATCCTTTCCCTCTGATGAGCTGGAGTTGGAACCTGACCAACGCCGAGCCTATCCATTTCTATCACTCCAAGTTGTGGGATGACAAAGCCAGATATTTCTTCTATGAAATCTGTCATTATGCAGTGGTGTCAATTCATATCACCTTATACGGTTTCCCACCTCCTATAATTTCAGACAGAATCATGGATAACCTGGGAAAAATAGAAAACTGGTATATTGAGGAAACACTTTCTTATATCAGGGTTTTTGGGGGTGTGGTTCCCCCCATGCTCTCCCAAACTTTTAACCAAATCAGTTGGTATGCCAAGAGGTTGTGGCTCTAGAATACATCAAGTTATTTGATATTGAGTTTAAGAGGCACAATCCCCATAAGATTGTGGAAGCTCACCTGGCTCAATACAATTTAAGGAAGTATGCACATGATATTTCCCCTTGGTACGAAGTATTCAAGGGAGTTAGGTCATATGAGGAAGTATTGGGTAGAGTCTGAACTCTGTCTCGCGATCAATTAGCCAATTTCGACAATTTTTAGAACAATAGAAAGAATAGTTTTCCAAAGGTATTACAAGGGGAGCCAATAACACCTTCATCTACATAGGAAGCTATGCCTCAGGTATTAGAGGTAGGAATTTCTGACCAATAGAGTACTGAGGAAAATCGGAAGAATGTCGAAGTCTCAATGTAGGGAGTGGAGACTTCATTACCAAACCCACCAAGCACTCAAACAAAATCTCATATTGAATATTTTCAAAAAAAGGGATAAGATACATCGTTGTCTACGCCAGATAAACTGGATACCAACATAACAAAGCAACAACTATCCACAGAGATAGGTAGCCCCATTATGTCATTAACACCTTTACAGTTGAGTCAAGGAAATCTCAATGACCAAGTCATATTTATAGAGGACCTTAGTCCAATTTCAGTCGAAGAAATTCCTCCTTTGGACTTCCTTTTCAGTAAGAAGAGAAGGGCCATAGTTAAAAGAGAAGTGCATCAAAAATATGGTACAACAGTCAAAAGGAAAAGAATGTTGTATGATGGACAAGGTCTAGATGATACAAAATTTTCTAGGGAAATGGCAGGCTCATTAGGTGCCTTTTCCACGACCAATCAATGTTTAGTAGAAAATCTAGCGAATTAGCTGAAATAGAGAAATCTATTGGTAAGGCAGTTGCAAGACTAGATGACGACCATGGAAAGGGATGTCTGAAATAAGATGAACAAATAGTTTTAACAGGTCATAGATGATGACATACATCAGATCCAACAACTAAAATCTAACCTCAATGAGCTCCATCAAAACTCACAAGACAACAGAGGGTTGGTCACTCAGTAAGAAGAATTAATCAAGAAACTACAAGCCAATATCTACTTGTCTGAAGGTACAACAATAGATATGGTATCTTTCCAAGCTCAAGCATTGGAAGTACATGAGAAGCCAGAATCAACTCAACAAGATCCTTTTACAAAAGTGGAAGCCATTCAAAATTGTTACTGGGTGGTAGACCTTTCCCTGAATAACATTTACATTAAAGAAAGGGAAGCTCATGCAACTCGGGATAAGTTTCAAAAGGATATCTTTCTAGTACCAAAATATTATTTATCGACAACTCCTCAACTATCTATGTCTTAGAAAACCAGACGTAACATAATTTTGAAGGCTTGGGAATCAAATATTGCTGAAAGAAAAATATTGGCCAGAGAGGTACACAAAGATCGTCTAGAAGAAATATCTTCACTAGACAAAGGTCTACTTGATGTTGAACAAAATAATATCTCTGAAGCCCTGGGGAATATCGACATAGAAAGTAACCAATGTAACTCTAGGACAAGAAAAGAAGAGGCCATGACGATCATCCAGTAAATGAACCAAATTGATCTTATCCAAATAAAAAAATGGATACTAAGTCCAAGCATGGAGTTACATGACACATATTTGGGAGCAAAGAAGACACAGGAAAGGTTTCCGCAGATAGAAAATAAGTTATACATTTTTTAAGAAAATGAGGCAACTGCACCTTCTGGGTTGGTGGTACACTTAGTGAGAAGATGCATCCAATGTGTCGAATACCGGAAAGCCAACACATATGGAAACAAATGATAAAATATGTGAATACGACTCATACAGGTTAGGATCAGATCACAATTATTTCCAAGTAAAGGATGAGGAGAAGAAACGCCTCTGCCAACAGATGAAGAGACAGAGGAGAAGTCCAATGGAAGTTTTCAGTTTTACATATTGTAAAATTTAGTATTTTTAGAATTATGAAAAGTCCAACCGTTTTGAGTTGAGACCATTTTGTATAAAAACATAGATTAAAGACTTATTTATGGCTGCTTCTTGCCGATTGTAATAGAGAAAACTATCCTTATAGAGTATTAATACTAGTGCAGACAAAGATTCCAAGTTTTCTTAAATCTAGGTTATGTGTTTCTTTTGTTTTCCATTTCTCAACATTCCTTTATGTATTCCTTGATAAATGTTTGGTTCCAATTTAGTACAACAACTACTGTAATCACAAGGTATTAGTAATTTATTAAGTAAGCAACTTTTCCTCTGCATTTATTGTGAGTAAATCAAGACTTGCTTGTTGTATAGATTACTTCATTTTATGCATTATTCAAGGTTACACTATCTCTTTTCCTCTACTGAAAACAAGGTAGGACTCTTCAGTAATTGATGCCCTGCTATGTTTTACAGTTTTCTATTTTCATCTCATACCATTCGATATTGCAATTTCGACTCAGATATGAAATATGACCTCTGTGCTGTCAAACTGTTAATTTCATTTAAGGAATTTTTCTCATACAACTAAGGTAGAAAAATAATTTTAAAACACACTCAAAAACATTCATGATGCCTGACATTATTCTTTGAGCCTTAAGTTTAATCTCAGGAACAACATATTTTTGGCATCATTTCCAGGGACAGAGAAACAAAGTTATTTTTCCCTAGGAGAATGACAAGGTGAGATTATATCTTTGATAGTGAACGGAGGTTGAACACTGAATTACAACTATTTTTTATTTTTCACTTGGAAACTCCACTACAAATAAGATGGAATTTAATCCAAAGAATACTAGAAGCAATCCAGACAATAGGTAGACCACACCTATATTTGATCCCAAAAATTTATTAAAACCAAAGGGATACCTCAAGTCGACTACCACATCGACAGGTAAGAAATACCAACCAAAAATCACAGAAGTCAATACTAAGGTTTCGATTGAAGAACCAACCCCTAAAAATAATATTAAACAAACAAACTCTATGGAGGCCTTGACTAGCCAGTGTGAGGTTAGGCACGAGAACTTGGAGGAATTTGTACCTGAAATAAAGATTGAATTTGACACTTCTGATTCTCCAAGCAGTCTGAATAAAAGATCCTCTTCTGAAGAAAAGGTTTCAGTTCTCTGAAATCCTGAAAAGTGTACTTTATACCCCAATTCGTCTCCTGCTAGTTCACCTATATATACATCTTGAACTCTAAAGAAACCAATCCATGTTTTCCTTTCCCTCCCTTTCTAGACTTTACTTTCCCTAATGATCATTTTCCATATTTCCCTTCGTCGCATCCCGAGGAAGTTGAAAGGTTGCCACTTCGGTCCGTAGAAGTTTTTGAAAACCCTCTTTTTAATTCCCGAAGTTCATCCCCTAGACTTTCAATGGTTATCGTTGGAGGTGGTGCTGGAGGGGGAGGTGATCAAGGACAACCTCCACCCACTAGGATATTTTCAAAAGTAGTGGCCATATATGCTCCCTTGGTCCTCGCCCCCACCCTTCATGATTTACCTAAAAATTATATGAAGAACTTACCAAAATTTACAGGAGAAGGAGATTTAACTGCCACATAGCATATCACATTTTTCGATCAATTTGTTGATATATTAGGGACTGAGCATGGATTTGTTTACTCAGGGATTTTAGTTCAAACATTCGAAGGGAAAGTAAGAATCTAGTTTCAAGGACTCCCAGTAGGATCCCTTTGGTCCTACGATGATTTAGAAAATGATTTTTTAAGACAATGGAGAGAAATGAAAGACCATATTTACTACTTGACTGAATTTGGGGCATTGAGAAAGAAGAACTCTATGTCAGTTCTAGAATTTACTCAGAGATTTAACAAACTTTATCATAAGATTCCAGAATTTAAACCCTCTCAACCTTTAGCAAAGGTGACTTTCGTAGGGGATTTTGAACCTGACTTCACTCTGCTTTTAAGAGAAAGAAGACCGACTACCCTCACAGGGATGCAATACGATGCTATAGAAATTGAATCAAACATGATGGCATATGGTAAACTAAAAGCCAAGGTTGAGACATGAACTAAAGAACCTAAACACTTCAGGGAACAAGTAGGGCTCTCTGGATCAAGGAGGTCTACCGAAGAAAAAATGGATGACATGGCTAATATAATCAAATATTTGTCAAACAAAATTTCTAGAATGGAACTAGACCAAGCCAAACCTGATCCATTTGCTTGAAAATATTTCAGGAGAAATCCTAACCAGGAGACCCAACAAAGACAAGTAAAAAATGAAGATAAAAAAATACAAGGTCCTTTTAAAACGAATTTTTTTATAGGAGATGATATGCATAATTATGAGGGGCTAGAAGAGGATATAAAAAACCTTAATGAAGAAGACCAATAAACTCATCTAACTAGACAGGATTATGAAAGATCTCTAGACCAAGAGCCCATGTTTAGTAATGAGGAAAGTATATATAACCTAGGAGAGTTTGCATATCAAGGAATCACTGAATCCATTATGGAAGAACTTCAAAAAAAGTATAATTTAAGTCCCAGAGAAAAAAATACTACAAGTGTTCCATCAAAAAAGATTATATTAAGAAACAAAGCGAATGAGGCGGTGGTTACTAAACCACTAGTTGAAAAACAAGTTGCCCAAAATAAAATTCTTGAAACCCTAGAAACACATGTAAATGTGTTGAACATGAAAAAAATAGATATAGATAAACAATAATACACACATTTACAGAGAGAATTGGAGAAAGAAGAAGAAGGAGAGGAAAAATGGAAGAATTCTCATTAACCGTTATGAATAATGAATAATTTACACATGATATACTCTGTATATCTCAATGAGTTTGACTTGAGGTGAACCAATGCACCATAGTGGTGGTATAGAGTGATATGGACACACACCAGTAGTTACGGGAGTGAAATTCCACCTATTCTAGTCTCTCAGGCAATTATGGGAGTGAGCTGCCACCTAGTTGAGTTAACTAGTAAACTAGTCCTTAGTTATCTGTCTGAACATAGAGTAGTGAGGAGTTAACTCAGGGAATCAAGGCTAATGCACCACTCAGGTGATGATACCAAGGCAAGGTCGAATTAGGATGGTGATGATCCCAATGTTACATAGTGATGATCTCAATGCAACATCTAAACTCAACTCAACTAGTCAAACTGAAGGTCAACTGAAAGAGAATATTCTCCAGGTGGAATATTCTCCCCTAAAATATAGGAGACTAGATAATGACTAATTATGAATAATAAACAAGGAATAACCTTAGGAAAAATAAATCCTAGGTGCGTGTGAAGTAACTCCAACACCCCCCCTAAACATCACTATGATGAAAATAAATATTGGGTCCCGAAAATGAGGCCATGTTAGGTATCCAAGTACAAAAGTGTTGTTGGGAAAAACACCCTACGTACTAGCAAATTAGGGTCAAACTTTGCATGCAGATTTGACCGAATAGAAACTACTTTTTTACCTACATCCAAGATTTAAATCCCTTTTCCTCAGTAAATGCATGGAAAAGGACCACCTACCTTATTACCGGCGTTCGATGTCATTTCTCCATTGTGCTTGACTACTTGTTTGTGCTGCTCCTTCCAAATATGACCTTCACTTAAGACAAACAACAACTATGCATGCATGCTACTTCTATACTCAAGGGTTAGAAATCAAACATAAATCAATCAAACTATAGACAGTTCATGAATGGGGATGGGAAAAAAATTCTTTTTATTACATAAAGTGAGTCAACTTACAAAAGCTGAGACCCACCATCGCTCCTTGAACCTGATCCTGGGCTCCTCTTCTTCTATCCTTCAATTGCTTTGCGTTAAATCTCCTTTCGCATGAGGAAAGGCTAAAGGGTTGGGACAATGGAATACGTAAATGGGCAGAGTTTCTTCGCTATATTTTTTTCTGTTCCAAATGGTACCCCTACCCCTTCTTTTATAGGCTAGAAGGAGCTAGGGTTTTGGATGAACCCTTGGCCATGCATGGATGTGAGTTCCAGTTAACTCCCCCATAGCCTTTTGTTTCATCGACAACTTTCCTTTTTTTGTACTTTAGTAGGTACACACAGGCTGTTGTGAGCCAGCCAGCGTGTACACGCGTGCAGTAATGGGTTAGGGTGCGTGGGCCTTTACACAAGAGGATTTTCAAAGAGTTGTTCATCAGAGTTTTGGTAAAGAAGGGAAATGAGTTGGCCTGATGCCAGGTAAGCATATGTGGTGAAATTTAGGGTTATAAAAGATGCCCCCTAATGTGTGAGGTTAGAAGAGAATCTGATGGCCAAAATACATTACCAATCTTTACTGTCATGCCGAATGAGGGAGCCCAAGGATTAGGAACCAGGAGGTGCCATCTACAAAATAACAAATGTCTCACCGAGGTGGGCATACCCATGCTCAGGATAAAATAGAACCATGTCTACCAATCAAATACACTATAGATTCATGTTAAATAACTATAAAGAGTAGCCGTGAACAATACACAACAGAGCTACATCTCGAAATCAGAAAGATATACATGTAAAGTACCCATCTTCCAGAAGGTGATTCGGTCTGACGGCTAGAGATGAGATCTTCAGAGCTCGAGCAACAATTTCAAAATCTTCAAAACTCGGGTAGGAGTGTAATATGAGTGTACGACTGCACTACCCAGAGGTATTTGACGGTTCTTCAGTCATTGACGTGATAATATTGATGATCAGATGGAAGGCTTCAATGATTTTAAACAAGGACTTGATTGGGTGTTCGGGATGGATGGGTATGTGGAAAAGAGACATTTTGCAAAGGGGCCGACTCAGGCTTAGTGACAAACTTCCCTTGGACAATAACATGACACGTGATGAGACTCAGGAAACATATATGTTAATCATAAGTCTACGAAGCAGGAGGCAACGCAAAATCTCCATATGTTTGGAAGAATAACCAAACGGTGGAGGACACAACTCTATATAGCGAGAAAAGATTCTTAAGGTAATTCTACATCCCATATTCTGATGAACAAATGGATAGATGTGCTTTATCCAAGGGTGACTCATTATGATGCCAATAAAGAAAATACTTTTCCCATCCTCTTTTTGGGGTATATTTGATTTTTTTGTTCTTTTCAATAATTTTGGAAAAAGAATAAAGGAATATTACGTTACAATGGAGGAACGAGTATTTCAAACATACAAGTTCAAGACACAAGGACAAGACTGATGTTCTGGTAAAATAATACTCGAGAAAAATACTCTGGCGGCCAAAGGTGTTAAGATGTAGAAGCAAACTGTCACAAGGTTGGTGGATAAGCTATGAAAATGCGGTTGATAAAACACACAATGGTAACATTCTTCGATGTAAGTTTAACAAGCCCAAAGAAGGTAATCTCGGTGGTTTTTCATATTTAAAGAGTCTGAAAAACATAAAAGGAGACTCCATTGGGGTACCTTTTTCGAAGATAGTCTAATCGGTTCAAAAAAGAGATAAACTAGCACTGATTAGACGTCGATTCAAAACCATTTTAACGAGTGTGACAAGAACAATATCAGTCGGCTATTTTTTCACTTTTAAGGAGTCTGAAAAAAGCTTAACTATGGACTCCGTCAGGAATATTCTTCTGGACCAATTTAACGAGTGTGAAAGAATAAGGTCACTCAACAATCTTTTCAATTTTAGGGATTCTAAAAAGAGATTAACTATGGACTCCGTGGGTTTTTTTTTTCGTAAGTTTAGTCCCTCAGGCCCGAAAAATGATCCATCGGAACTTTTAATGACTATGGTTGAGTTTTAATTTTGCATGTGTTAATTAACCATTTGAGAAACTTAGTGAAAGAATGAGGAAAGAAGAGGAATTATGACATCCATATACACATATGCAGATCTGAAATGAAATAATAGAAAACAAACCATAACATGCAGATTGATAATGGAGTTCGACACAACTTTGCCTACATCTCCGGGCCTTTGTCTCTGTGGGGGAGGCTTCTTTATTTCTGTTCAAAAGCTAAAAATTACATTGTAGTAGTGCAAATTGGCTACAAGACTGATCTGGTCATGTTCTTCCAGATCTCAAGAACCCTGCAAAGAAAACGGCATGCAAAACGGACGTCCAGAGCTCCCAGAAATGGCCCGACAACGCCTGCTCCTCAAAATCTTCCTTGCATAAAAATGGCTTTAGATTGGCTTCCCTTCAGCATAACTCTTCTTTTTCTTCCTTTGACTGTCCTCCATGGCCTCAAACAGGCCTGGTTTATATAGATCTGAAGTTGGTTGTTCATCTCCAACTTCCTCCCAAAATTTGGGCTCCAAAAATGCCCAATATCTCCCAAAAATGGAGAAAATGCATTAAAATCAGGCTCAATATCTTTCAAAAATCAAAACTATAGCCAAAAACCCAAAAATGGATAAAATTGGGCACAACTCCCACTAGGCGCGTGCTCCTGGTCATATTGTGCCTCCATGTGGCCACATGCCCATGTGTGGCCCCCCTCTCTGGCGCTAGCTCCTGGTTTTCGGCGCAACCATAGGACCCGTGGCTTAACAGACTTAACCCCACGCACATTTTGTAGGGATAGCCCCTGGTCATCGGGTGTGTTCTATGGAACCACGGGCCATAACAACTACCCACGCGAATAAACCGTCCGCACTTGTGGACATATGTGACAACAATATAACCAAGGGCTAACATAAATATACTCCCGCGCCCGTTGTGTGGTAACGGTCCCGGGTCACATGGGACCACTTGGGAACCGAGGGCCTGACCCCTATCCGCTATAGTCCCCACGCCATCGGTTATATGGAATGGTCGTATGGTGTTTTTGCGCCGAGGTCTGGGGCTAAGCCCCGACCCTTTCCTCCGTCGCATAAACCATCAACCAAAATCAAATAACTTTTATACCGTATAGTTAACAAGAACCATGCGAGGGGCGGGTGGTTAGCCCAGCCCTGCCAGTCCATTTCCTAGAGGGGAGGTCATGAGTTCAACCCACGCTGAAACCATACAAAATTTTACATAAACCTATGAACCATTCACGGGGTGCCACGTGGCAGCCCATGACTGGGCCACGTGGCACACCGACAACCAACCAAATCATGCCAACTGTCAATCGCTGGATGCCCCACGTCATCTACCACTTGTCATCCTGTATGTCTGCCATGTCACTGCTCTACCACATGTCACCTCCTAGAGCTACCACGTCACCTGTATGGACCGTATGTCCTGTATAGTCATCATGCCACATGGACTATACGAACTGTATAGTCATCCCCTTTTTTTACCTGTTTGGTTTTTCAAACAAGACACGATAACTTGCTCATACAGAGCCCGTTTGATGAAGTGAATATATCGCCAAAATCAGGAAGACGAGGTGGGCGCAATGGCATTGGTTTCATTGCATTCCGAGCACTTTCATTTTTGAGCATTTTTCAACCCCTATTAGGCTTCTGGATCCAATTTCGGATCACACCTCCCCACAAAAAGACCTTTTGGTCCCCAAAAGGTTACAAACATGGAATTTGACTGATTACATACTCATAACGAGAAAAAAACAAAACATAATTTTGTACAAAAATGATGTTATAACAGGTCATCATTTCAACATGTGTGATTAAATTAATGGAAGCAAAATACAATGAAGTTGAGACATCCACTTCTGGCAGAACCAAGTGACTGGTTTCTTTCCTTGACAATGTTCCTCTTTCTTCACTGGTAATCCTTCCTCCTTCATGAGTACATGCAAAATCCTTTTGTCCTTCCTTGGACGAAGCTCCAGATTAAGCTTCCAACAACTAGCCTTTTGATGTCCACTCTTGTT
>JZKD02S2334068.1:1989391-2001295 GCA_000966675.3 Picea glauca
ACACTTCATTTTCTGTTTCCAGTTGATTTCGATCTTTGTTTTTAGTGTCTTATGGTTTGCATTTCAGTTTTTGAATAGTTTATTCAAGTTTGAAATTGAAAGACATGGTTTTAAATGAGTTGCCACCTTATATGCCTGTTTGAACTTCATAAATTCAAATTTTTCTAAGTCATTAATAGCTCTACGGGAATAAGGCTATTCCCGTAGCACCAAAATTATCATGCCTTGATATGCGCATGTCATCTAGATTTCGTTATGATGACACAAATCGTGGTTTGAGAGTTCGCGTGTGTCCACAATAGCTTGGAATCATTTACTGATTCAAACCGTTTCATAATCCGATTTCTTTGTACCCACGAAGGTCTCATTTTAAAATCAGCCAATTCTCAATGATCATTATATTATACTTGTCTGATTTTTCTGAATTTAGGCGCAAGTATTTTCTCAGAGAAGCATTATACACTAACAGATTGCAGGTGGAAAATTCGCAACCTGAGGGTTCTAGTTACAGAATCCTTGGAGATGGCTCATGCAATCTTCAAACCCTAATGCACAAGTCAAGCCAAATACTAGCACCACACCGAGCCCCAACAAGGAAGAGTTATCCTGGCTGAAGACAATTTGTCTTATCAACAGAGACCATTACCATATGTTCTCGAAGAATCAGTTTTTTGCAAACAGAAGTCATTGCCATCTTCTCTAATAATTGGCATTCATCATGAAGGTGAAAGATTTCCTCTGGTTGAAACCTATCCAAAATACCATCAACAACAGTGTGCAAGCCCAGTCAATTCATCATGAGATATCAAACACACAGAATGCCCAATTGAACGCCCAATTTCATGGAGAATATAGAGTGAACATTTGGGCATTGTGGTTATTGATAACATGGGAACATAGTACAAAGGGTTTCCATCACCCAGTTCTCAAGCTCAAAATCCAAATCATAGTCATTTCTAGGGTCTGCAAATGTTTAAATGGGTCTAACATCATGGAAAACCCCCGCGATAATTCCCCACTACATAGCACATTGTATGAGATGGCCAATAGATGAACAAGAAAAATTTCCAAGAAGAATCGCGAGAAGAATTTTGCATCTCCTATATCATCTTCTCAACAATCGAAGCACGAAGAAGCCTGTCATATGATTGTTTCATACTTGAAGATACAACCTGCAAATCGTAAGAGGGGGAAAGAATCATGGTTTGTCATAAGGATTTGATGAAGCAAAGCATCCAGAATCCACCAATGATAACATTTGTTGGGAAAATATGAAGTTTTCTTACCTGCCTCCAAATGATGCCATGATATCTTCATGTCAAGGGTTTGTCAAGGTTTTACCAATTTTGAAAAAATGGAAACATGATGAGAAAACCCTCGTGGAATAGAGATACTGCCCCCTGACATCATTATCTCAGGGATAGATTTGTATCTTCGCAGATTGTGGGGTTTTGTCTACCATGACTCCAGAAAGGTGCATCATGCATTATGATGGACCCAAATCATATTCATTTGGCCTTCTATTAGTTGCACAGGTAGACTGGAAATCAAAATTGGTCATACAAGCAAACTTTGTTGAAATTATTAGTGAGAGATTTGTGAGAAATGATGGGATACCTTATGAAATATTTTAGCTGACATGCAAGTTCATGAGTGGAAAGATTGGGAAAGAGCACGAGTTTCATGTTCTTCAAGGAAGTCTTGTAAGTAGGGAATGTGAATAGATCCAAATGCTCACTGCTAAACAAAAGGCTACACTTAAAGCATCCTACAACAGCTCGGTTCTACATCTAGACTATACTCTGTTTTCTTGCCTTGAAGATGAAGAACATGAACATCAAGACATGTGTAGCAGACCCTCATTAAAAATCAGATGATGTTGAGTAGTTTCATAGTGATAGAAGACCATTCTGAATATGCAAAATCAGATCTCAAATGAAATACAAGAATGTCCCCAGTACATAAAGAATCATTAAAAGAAGAACCAGAAAAGCTACAAGAAATTCTCTGTTATTTTTTCCTTTTTTAGTCTTTGTCTTCAAAATATGTTACATAATATTTGGAGAGGAATTTGATGAAACCAAAAGAGGTTTATTGGGAAAATTCCCCTTCACAAAAAACTCTCTCAGTGTTTACACATCTATCACCATTTAAGATATTCAAATTGATCTTTGAGGGCTAATTTTTTGATAAGCTACAGGAAATACTCTGTTATTTTTTCTTTTTTTAGTCTTCTTCTTCAAGAGAGGCTGCAGAATAGTTGGAGATGAATTTGATGAAACCAAAAAAGTTTTTTGTTGGGAACATGCCCATTCACAAAAAATGTCTCTCAGGTTTTACACAGATAACACCATTTAAGAGATTTGAATTGATTTTTGGACCCTATTTTTCAGGAATTTACTAGATTTGTTTTCCTGAAAAATCTCATGGAGAGTAGTTGACAAGTCACCTCATCAATTCGAATTGGAGATCAGATTGGATATTCTCCTTGATTATTTGAAACAAGAAACTAAACATAGATGAGGAGGTTTTCAGATCCATTTCTTTTGGATCTTGATTATTATCTAGTGTTTCTATATAAACTTTGTAGAATGAGAGGAAGTGGTCAAAAATTTGGAGATCTAGAGAAACTTTTTGTGGATATTATTGTAAAAGGAATGTATGTTCAGTTGACACTTAATAGCAAAGGCATATGGATGGTTAGACCTTCTTTTTTCTACTCTGTTATTTCATTTTTCATGCTTGAATTTATTATTCAAATTGCGATGCTTTTGGTTCYTGAATGTTAATTTATACAGTGAAGATTTTRYTGTAGAGATAATCTTTCAAGTAATGATTTCAAGYTGATACCCCTGTTTCTTTATAATATATTGAAACTAAACTTTGTGAAATTGAMAAATTGAAGATTTCACTTTCCTTTTTCTTGAATTGGTTTACTCCATCTATGTACCTACCTATTATTTAGCTAATTGGATATGCAATGTTTTAATCTTGATTTTCATGCCATGCTGTAAACTTGACCCAGTTTTCAACCATTATACCAAAAACAAATCATAAAACCCTAAAAAAAAAATTGCAATAAAATCAATGATGCCCTAGCTTTCTCTTACCAGTCGAGTGCAAATTTAGGGACTAACATTTTTGGCACTGTTGTCGGGGACGAAGACATGAAGTATTTATCCCTGGGAGAATGACAATGATCAGATCAACTTCTTGATGGTGAACAAGAAGGGGACAGATACATGACTGCAGATATTTCACCATGGCAACTCCACTATCTAAAGATTAATAGGCGACTCCACTAGATACAAGAATGGAAGCCATTTTTTCTTGGAGGTTTGCACCTCTCAATTTTTCAGTTATTCCTGGTTTTCCTAATCCTGTGCCTTCCTTCTTAGAATGCGCAATCTTTCTTCCTATATTCCATGGAGATGAAGGGGATACTCCTGCACAACATCTCATAGATTTTCATCAGTGCATAGATCGGTTGAATATCTATCATGAAGATTCTCTCATGAAGATGTTTGTATACTCATTAAATGGTGATGCTTGAATATGGTATCGGTCACTCTCTATTGCTAGCATATCTTCTTTGCAGGAATTTCATGCAACCTTCCATAAGTATTGTAACAGGTATTATTCTTCTGATATACTTCTTGAAAAATGTTGTGAAAAGTTCATGCTTTGTATTCATCAGAGAAAAGATTGTTCCTTGTATGATGCGTATGACTGAGATCAGACTGTTTCCACTTTCTATAAAGTTTTGGAAGATGTTCAAGCAGAGAAGACAAAATTTGTGGCAAATTCTACTCTTCCTGTACCTTTCATTTCAGATCCTATTGAACAATAGTATGCTAGAAATATTGAAGTACTGGAAGAACAGTTGATTCTGCTTTCATTACCAGTGGTTGAGCAACCATATATACAAAACAACAAGCCTTCATTTACCATGCCTGAACCTAAATCTGCAGACAATATTAAACAACCGATCATCAGCAGTGAAATGAGTTTACAATCATATTCAGATTTGCAAGCATCTGAAGGTGGTAGACATGATCGACAGGAGGATATGCAGATATTTTTGTATCTTCAATCGAAACAGAAGCAAGAGGTATTTGTTTTCATTCTTATAGATCCATTTTCTAATTATCTCAAGTTTCTAAGTAGCTTGGATGTCAGAGCAATTTTGTCAATTGAAGGATGGTTGTCTTGTTCTTTTGAAATACATTTATGTATTCTTTGGTTTCTTGCATTCTTCGTTTCTGAATTGAGAGATGCACCGATCAGTCAAATACTAGTATGGCTTCATTGGAAACACTATTTTACCTAATCAAGAGAAATCAGATGATTAGATAAGAGTAGGGAGAATAAATCTCACTTCTTGAGCTTTTCATTTTCAAAAATTTGTTTTCAGTCTGTTGGTTTGTAGCAGAAAATTTGGTTTCAGTTTTGAAATAAAGACTCCATGCCCAATGCATATAAGGCACTATTGGAAGGGGAAGTTTGGATTCAAATGAGGAGTAGAGTTGCAAAAGTTTGGGCCATATTTGAATGACATTGGCTGACTCCATAACCCAATGGACTAGGCACAACACAGGTTGTGGATGTCTACAGAGCGGAATATTTGGAGGGACAAGATTGCATAGAGGAAAAGGCACAGTGGTCTTTTTGTTCTTGATGCCTCATAGGGACAACATCATCCCCTAGAAGGAGCCAATGTTAGTCTCTAATTTTGTCTTGGTTTAGTGAGAAACCGTTATTCTAAACCCTTCTACCTACATTTCATTTTCTGTTTCCAGTTGATTTCGATCTTTGTTTTTACTGTCTTATGGTTTGCATTTTAGTTTTTGAATAGTTTATTCAAGTTTGAAATTGAAAGACATTGTTTTAAACGAGCTTCCACCTTATATGCCTGTTTGAACTTCATAAATTCAAATTTTCCTAAGTCATTAATAGTGCTATGGGAATAAGGCTATTCCCGCAGCACCAAAATTATCATGCCTTGATACGCGCCTGTCATCTAGATTTCGTTATGATGACACGAATCGTGGTATGAGATTTCATGTGTGTCAACAATAGATTGGAATCATTTACTGATTCAAACCATTTCATAATCCGATTTCTTTGTACCCACGAAGGTCTCATTTTAAAATCACCCAATTCTCAATGATCATTATATTATACTTGTCTGATTTTGTTGAATTTAGGCGCAGGTATTTGCTCATAGGAACCTTATACACTAATAGATTGCAGGTGGCAAATTCAGGACCCCAGGGTGCTAGTTACAGAAGCCTTGGAGCTAGCTCATGCAATCTTCAAACCCTAATGCACAAGTCAAGACAAAGACTAGCACCACACAGAGACACAACAAGGAGGAGTTATCCTAGCTGAAGACAATTTGTCTTATCAACAGAGACCACTACCATCTGTTCTCGAAGGATTAGTTTTTTTGAAAACAGAAGTCATTGCCATCTACTCTGATAATTGGCATTCATCATGAAGGTGAAATATTGCCTCTGGTTGAAACCTGTCCACAATGCCATCAACAGTAGTGTGAAATCCCAGTCGAGTCATCATGAGATATCAAACACACAGAACGCCCAATTGAACGCCCAATTTCATGGAGAATATAGAGTGAACATTTGGGCATTGTGGTTATTGACAACATGGGAACATAGTACAAAGGGTTTCCATCAACCAGTACTCGAGCTCAAAATCCAAATCATAGTCGATTTTAGGTTCTGCGAATTCTTAAATGGGTCTGACATCATGTAAAACCCCCACGGTAATTCCCCACTGCATAGCACATTGTATGAGACAACCAATAGATGAACAAGCAAAATTTCCAAGAAGAATCGTGAGTAGATTTTTGCATCTCCTATATCATCTGCTCAACAATTGGAGCGCAAAGAAGCCTGTCATATGATTGTTTCATACTTGAAGCTACAACCTACAAATTGTAAGAGGGGGAAAGAATAATGGTTTTTCATAAGGATTCGATGAAGAAAAGCATCCAGAATCCACCAACGATAACATTTGTTGGGAAAATATGAAGTTTTCTTACCTGCCTCCCTCATCAATTTGCTGGAAAATATGAATTTGCTAGAGATGCATTTGATGAAACAAAAAGAGGTTTTTGTTGAGAACGTCCCCCTTCAAAAAAACATCTCTCAGTTCTTACATAGATATCACCATTTAAGAGATTGGAATTGATTGTTGGACCCTATTTTTCAGGAATTTACCAGATTTGTTTTCCTAAAAAATCTCATGGACAACAGTTGAAAAGCCACCTCATCAATTTGAATTGGAGATCAGATTGGATATTCTCCTTGATTATTTGAAACAAGAAACTAAACTTAGATGAGGAGGTTTTCATATCCATTTATTTTGGATCTTGATTATTATCTATTGTTTGTATATAAAGTCTGTAGAATGAGAGGAAGTGGTCGAAAATTTGGAGATCTAGAGAAACTTTTTGTGGAGAATATTGTAAAAGGCATGTATGTTCAATTGACACTTAATAGCAAAGGAATATGGATGGTTAGACCTTCTTTTTTCTACTGTGTTATTTAATTTTTCATGCTTTAATTTATTATTCAAATTGCGATACTTTTGGTTCTTGAATGTTAATTTATACAGTGAAGATTTTGTTGTAGAGATAATCTTTCAAGTAATGATTTCAAGCTTATACCCCTGTTTCTTTATAATATATTGAAACTAAACTTTGTGAAATTGACAAATTGAAGATTTAACTTTCCTTTTCTTGAATTGGTTTACTCCAACTATTACCTACCTATTATTCAGCTAATTGGATATGCAATGTGTTAATCTTGATTTTCATGCCATGCTGTAAACTTGACCCAGTTTTCAACCATTATACCAAAACCAAATCATAAAACCCTCAAAAAAATAATTTGCAATAAAATCAATGATGCCCTAGCTTGCCCTTACCAGTCGAGTGCAACTTTAGGGACTAACATTTTTGGTGCCATTGCCGAGGATGGAGACACGAAGTATTTATCCCTGGGAGAATGACAATAATTAGATTGGCTTCTTGATAGTGAACAGGAAGGGGACAAATACATGACTTCAGATCTTTCACGATGGCGACTCCACTGTCTAGAGATTAATAGGTGACTCTACTGGATCCAAGCATGGAAACCATTTTGGCTTGGAGGTTTGCACCTCTCAATTTTTCAGCTATTCCTGGTTTTCCTAATCTTGTGCCTTCCTTCTTAGAATGCGCAGACTTTCTTCCTATATTCCATGGAGATGAAGGGATACTCCTGCCCAACATCTCATAGATTTTCATCAGTGCATAGATCAGTTCAATATCTATCATGTAGATGCTCTCATGAAGATGTTTGTATACTCATTAAATGGTGATGCTCGAAGATGGTATTAGTCACTCTCTATTTCTAGCGTATCTTCTTTGCGGGAATTTCATGTAGCCTTCCATAAGTATTGTAAGAGGTATTATTCTTCTGATATACTTCTTAAAAAATGTTGTGAAAAGTTCACGCTTTGTATTCATCAAAGAAAGGATTGTGCCTTGTATGATGAGTATGACCGAGATCAGACTGTTTCCCTTTTCTCTAAAGTTTTGGAAGATGTTCAAGCAAAGAAGATAGAATTTGTGGCAAATTCTACTCTTCCTGTACCTTTCATTTCAGATCCTATTGAACAACAGTATGCTGGAAATATTGAAGTATTGCAAGAATAGTTTATCCTACTTTCATTACCAGTGGTTGAGCAACCATCTCTGCAAAACAACAAGCCTGCATTTACTATGCCTGAACCTAAATCTGTAGACAATATCAAACAACCGATCATCAACAGTGAAATTAGTTTACAGTCATATTTAGATTTGCAAGCATATGAAGGTGGAAGACATGATTGACAGGAGGATATGCAGAGATTTTTGGATCTTCAATCGAAACAGCAGTAAGAGATATTTGTTTTCAGTCTTATAGATCCATTTGCTAATTATCTCAAGTTTCTAAGCAGCTTGGATGTTAGAGAAATTTTGTCAATTGAAGGATGGTTGTCCTGTTCTTTTGAAATACATTTATGTATTCTTTGGTTTCTTGCATTCTTCTTTTCCAAATTGAGAGATGCATCGATTAGTCAAACACTAGTATGGCTTCATTGGAAACATGATTTTACCTAATCAAGAGAAATCAATTGATTAGATAAGAGTAGGGAGAATAAAGCTCGCTTCTTGAGCTTTTCATTTTCAGCAATTTGTTTTCAGTCTGTTGGTTTGCAGCAAAAAAATTGTTTTCAGTTTTGAAATAAAGACTCCATGCCCAATGCATATAAGGCACTATTGGCAGGGGAAGTTTGGCTTCAAATGAGGAGTAGATTTGCAGAAGTTTGGGATAAATTTGAATGACATTGGCTGACTCCATAACCCAATGGAATAGGCACAACACAGGTTGTGGATGTCTATAGAGCGAAAGATTTGCAGGGACAAGATTGCACAGAGGAAAATGCATAGTGGTCTTTTTTTTTTTATGCCTCACAGGGAGAGCATCATCCCTCAGAAGGAGCCAATGCGAGTCTCTAATTTTGTCTTGGTTTAGTGAGAAACCCTTATTCTAAACCCTTCTTACCTACACTTCATTTTTTGTTTCCAGTTGATTTCGATGTTTGTTTTTAGTGTCTTATGGTTTTCATTTCAGTTTTTGAATAGTTTATTCAAGTTTGAAATTGAAAGACATGGTTTTAAACAAGCTTCCACCTTATATGTCTGTTTGAACTTCATAAATTCAAATTTTGCTAAGTCATTAATAGCGCTACGGGAATAAGGCTATTCCCGTAGCGCCAAAATTATCATGCCTTGATATGCGCCTGTCATCTAGATTTCATTATGATGACACAAATTGTGGTCTAAGAGTTCATGTGTGTCCACAATAGATTGGAATCATTTACTAATTAAAACCATTTCATAATCCGATTGCTTTGTACCCACGAAGGTCTCATTTTAAAATCACCCAATTCTCAATGATCATTGTATTATACTTGTCTGATTTTGCTGAATTTAGGTGCATGTATTTGTTCAGACGAATGTTATACACTAACAGATTGCAGGTGGAAAATTCAAAACCTGAGGGTGCTAGTTACAGAATCCTTGGAGCTGGCTCATGCAATCTTCAAACCCTAATGCATAAGTCAAGCCAAAGACTGGCACCACACCGAGCCATAAAAAGGAGGAGTTATTTTGGCTAAAGACAATTTGTCTTATCAACAGAGACCACTGCCATCTGTTCTCGAAGAATTAGTTTTTTGCAAACAGAAGTCATTGTCGTCTGCTCCGATAATTGGCATTCATCATGAAGGTGAAAGATTGCCTTTGGTTGAAACCTGTCCAAAATACCATCAACAAGAGTGTACAAGCCCAATCGAGTCTTCATGAGATATCAAACACACAAAACACCCAATTGAACACCCAATTTCATGGAGATTACAGAGTGAACATTCGGGCATTATGGTTATTGACAACATGGGAACACAGTACAAAGGGTTTCCATCACCTAGTACTTGAGCTCAAACTCCAAATCATAGTCGGTTCTAGGTTCTTTGAATGTTTAAATGGGCCTGACATCATGTAAAACCCCTACAATAATTCCCCACTACATAGCACATTGTATGAGATGGCCAATAGATGAACAAGCAAAATTGCCAAGAAGAATCACAAGCAGACTTTTGCATCTCCTATATCATCTGCTCAACAATCAGAGCATGAAGAAGCCTGTCATATGATTGTTTCATACTTGAAGCTACAACCTACAAATCGTAAGAGGGGGAAAGAATCATGGTGACCTGTAGGATCTTTTAATGACTATGGTTGAGTTTTAATTTTGCATGCGTTAATTAACCATTTGAGAAAATTTAGTGAAGAATGAGGAAAGAAGAGGAATTATGACAGCCATATACACATATGCAGATCTGAAATGAAATAATAGACAACAAACCATAACACGCAGATTGATAACGGAGTTCGGCACAACTTTGCCTACGTCTCTGGGCCTTTGTCTCTGTGGGGCGGCTTCTTTATTTCTGTTCAAAATCTCAAAAGTACATCGCTGTAATGTCAAATGGCTACAAGACTGATCTAGTCATGTTCTTCCAGATCTCTAGAACCCTGCAAAGAAAATGGCACGCAAAACGGACATCCGAAACTCCCAGAAATGATCTGACAACGTCTCCTCCTCAAAAGATTCTCTGCATCAAAATGGTTTTAGCTTGGTTTCCCTTCAGTATAACTCTACTCTGACTGCTCCAATGGCTTCAGAGTGTCCAAAAACCCTTGTCTAGGCTCTTTCGGCACCTCAATCGGTCGAAAAACGAAGAAGTTAGGCCTCCTGGAAGTCTTCCCCTTCAAGCTTGTTGTCTCTGCATCTACAAATTGCACCCTTGTCAAATGAACCTGGCACACACGCATTTTAAAGCATGAAAACCCAGCACTAGGTGCAACCGCTCCACCGGTGCAAATTGTAGGACGGTTAAGGGTGCGCCAGCCCCTAACCGCCTAACACCTGGGCGTATGAGGGTCATGTGACCTCGCGCTATGGAAAGTAGGCTAACCGTTTACAACCATTGTAACTCCCCCACTTCGGTCATGGTCATATGTAATAACCCATATAACCGAGTTCCATACATTTCTGTGCCCATATGAAATGTGGCCACAAACCATATAACCACGCGATTTTCTGTTTGAAAACATGTTAACTTCCCGCGCGTTTTTTACACATAGGCATGGTTATATATAAAAATAAAACCCGTGGAGGTTTGGTTTAGCACTCCCATATGGTCACATATATTAACAACAATATCGTGGGTCGGGGCTAATCCCTGACCCGTCCCCCCTGCCATTCATTACATAGTGCTAATTCAAATAAATTAAAACACACCTATGTAACAAGGAACAAATGGTGGTGTAATGGTCGGGCAGATGTTGTGAAGGCTTATGCAGTGGGGAGGTCCGAGGGTCGAACCCCACGAACTCCAATAATTTTACATGACAACCAATAAACCAATAAAGGGGTGCCATGTGGCAGCCCATGATTGGGCCATGTGGCACCTTACCATTGACCAACAAAATGCCACGTGTCACGATATCATTCAACCATGCCTGCCAATCAAACTCTACCACATCAACACTTGACACATCATCGTACGGTCGTACGGCCCTGCCACATCAGACTATACGAACTGTACGGACTGTACAGTCAACATTTTTTTTTACATGTTTGACTTATCGGACAGAACGCGATATCTTCTCCATACGAAGCCCATTTGACAAAGTAAATATACCACCAGAATCAGGAAGACGAGATGGACGCAATGGCACTGGTTTTGTCGCATTCCGAGCACTTTCATTTTTGAGCATTTTTCAAGCCCTGTCAGGCTTCTGGATCCAATTTCGGATCACACCTCCACACAATAAGACCTTTTGGTCCCCAAAAGGTTACTGACCAGTCAACAAGATCGGGATAGGCCACCCGTCTTGCTCTCTGTCTCTGAACTCTATTCTGTGCACCTGTCTCATCAAGATCAACTGTAACATAATCATGACAACTGACAGTATATTGTTAGCCATTTGAACCCTATTACATCTCACTGAAGCCACTATCATCCATGTAGAAAACATTTCTAATGACAGCATCAAAAAGACGACTACAAATGAAATGATATACTTGAAGTATCTGCACGACATGAGCTTATCTTGAAGCAACTTATGATTGATTTTCCATTCAACAACCATATTTTGTTCTTGCTTAAGGTCAATTACTTCATTTGAAACAATTATTGGTTTGTTGCATGCTTGCACTGCATTTGTTAATTGTTCCCTTGTTTGAAGTGTTTTATTTGCTTTAACATGATGAGCATGAACCACAT
>JZKD02S2334068.1:2023864-2041561 GCA_000966675.3 Picea glauca
ACCCGATGCAATGAGTGCTAAGTGGACTATTCAAATCATGAGAATTATTGGTCAGTTGAGACTAATACTCATGAAATGGGTCATAGATTAATGACTTACACTACGCAGTTAATCCAAAAAATAATATCTAATAACTTGGTCATTACCTGCTATAACTTGATCTATAAGGAGAAATTGGGCTGGTGTTGGGTGCCGGAGTTGTTGGCCTGGATGCTTTGGGTGCCCTTGTCGCCTCGGTTGTTGGCCATGGTTTTCCAGAGTTGCCATGGTTTTCCAGAGTTGCAATTGGTTTTGATGGGATTGATCGAGCCAATGTTGGTCGTTTAGAGGACTTACAGCTGCTGCGAAATTTTCTAAACAAAAAAACGCCACTTTAACTCAAAAAACGCTAAACTACATATCAATACATAACGCATTTTCTAAACTGCATATGCATATCAATACATAACGTGGGAATATAATATGCTCAAATCATTAACACCCAGAATACCTACAACTAACAATACCATTACACAGCTAAGTTTGCACAGCTTATGACATTACAGAAAGTAAAAACGTAACAATACCATTACACTGCTAAGTTTGCACAGCTTATGACATTACATAAAGTAAGAACTTAACAATACCATTACACAACTAAGTAAAAACATAACATGAGTATACCTACACAGCTAAGTAAAAATGTAACATGAGCCACTTGCCTTGGTGTAGGAGATGCCCGACCTTGACAACCCGATAAGGCTGGATCCTCTATTGGCGAGTGCCCTTGAACCACGTGTCCACTATCTTATTAGTGGATGCGTGTTCCATGCAGTCAAGGTTGAGCTCTTTTGGTGTCAGATGTTCTGCAATTTTTGAGGTGTCCAATAATGGTGGAAAATATGGTCGAAGGAGGTCCACATTTAAAATTTGGTGTAGGCCAAGGAAGGTTGGAGTGTTGAGCTCAAAATAATTTCTACCCATAGCCTTGGTGATAGTGTAAGGCCCATAGAAAAGTGGGTGGAGCTTCTGATGGGGCCCTGTGAGACGCTCCTTCTACAAATGTAACCAGACTTTGTCGCCAACCTGAAACTGGTGCGATACCCTGTGTTGATCATGGAACTTCTTGTACTTAGCATTGGATTTTTGCAAAATATCTTGGACCTATTCGTGGATGTGTTAAATCTGCTCAATGAATCTGGTGGCTTTGTCAGTCTAAGACTGAACATGGGAAGAATCTGTTTGTGTAGTGGCAAGAGGTAGTGCAACATCAATGGGACTCAAGGGTTGGAATCCCAACCCCTCCTGAAATGGGCTATGGTCGATGGAGTTATGGGGAGCCCTATTGTAATTATGTTGAACATAGGGGAGGCTCTCATCCCATGTACATGGATTCTTAGAGTTGTACACGCACGAGATGTGCACAATAATCTGATTGAAGACCTTTGTTTGGTCATCTCTTTGGGGGTGGAAAGCATCGGATTTAATGATCTTGGAGTCCAACAATGACTAGAGACTCGACCAAAATGTGCTAAGGAACCTGTTGTCCCAGATGGAGATGATGGTCTGTGGTATCCAAAAATGGACCCACACTCGTTCGAAGAAGAGTTTGGGAGTACTTTCTGCTGTGATATTCTTCTTGCAGACTATGAGGATGGCCATCTACGAAAAACCAATCAATGATCACAAATATGCAGTCATTTCCTTACTTGGTGGATGGAAGGCCAGACATGTAATCCATTCAGATGGATTCCCAAGGATTCTAGAGAGTAGGAAGAGGGGTGTATAAGCCTCGTTTTTTGATGGTTGGCTTGGAAATGGAAAAAGCAATGAAATATCTTATATACTTGTTGACGTCATGTCGAAGTTTTGGCCAATAAAAATGTTTCTGAAGAATGGCCATGGTTTTCTCCACGCCAAAATGTCCTCCCATCTGACTGTAGTGAGATTCCCAAATCATATTTGCATGCTCGCCTGTAGGAACACAGAGATGGACTAGATGGCATATTAGTCTATCGTAAATGTGAAAATCAGTGATAGTCGCACCTATACCCAAGACCTGATAGGTGGTGGCCAAGTCTGGATCTTGATAATAAAGTTGGGGCCACTTAGATGCCTCATGTCCACAGGAATGGAGCATAGTGGTGAGTGCAACCATAAGAGGTCGACTAATGAAATCAGCGACACGATTTAATATCCATATCTTATACTCGATGTTTGGATGGAACTGTTGCAGGTAGGTGGACCACTTATGATGGAGGTCGTTTTGCAATTTCCCCTATGTCTGTATGAATTACAAAGGATTGTGATCAGTGTGGATGATTGTATCTTTTCCCAGAATGTAATGTTTCCATTGATGACAAGCTTTTACAATGGAATACATTTCCTTGTCATAGGTGGGGTATTTCCAGACAACATCTAAGAGTGTCTCACTATGGTATGCCACCGGATGATTGTGTTGAGTGAGAATTGCACCTACAACATATTCATATGCATCAGTCTCAATCTCAAATGGTTGTTGCAGATTGAGAAAGGAGAGTACTGGACTTGAGCATAAGCGATGCTTTAGATCATTGAATTCTTGTTGTTGTTCCTTCCCCCTCACGAAATTTTCCCTGCCACCTCCCTTGGTCACTTGTTCGAGGGCCCATGAAATATGGGAGAATCCCAACACGAACTGTCGATAGAAGTTGGCTAGTCCCAAGAAGCTCTGAAGCTCAGTTAGTGTGGTCGAGGCTGACTAGTCACGAATGACTTGGATATTAGCTGAATCAACATGTACCCCATGCTCATCAACAATGTAGCCCAAGTATTGGACCCTGTTCATGCCAAAAGATCATTTTTCCAGGTTTACATATAGCTTGTGTTGTTGCAAAGTGCTTAGAACCTGTTGAACATGCCGCATGTTCTCCTCCCAAGTTTTGTTGAAGGTGACGATGTCATCCAAATATACCACCACAAAAGAGTTAGTGAAGGGTCTCAATACATCATCCATCAACCTCATGAAAGTGGTTGGTGCATTTTTTAAGCCAAAGGGCATGACCTGCCATTCGAGGATACCTTCTTTAGATTTGAAAGTTGTCTTCCATACATTGGTTGGTTCGTTGGGAACCTGGTGGTAGACAGACTTGAGGTCAATCTTGTTGAAGAACTTTTTCCCCTTGAGTTGTTCAAGAAGGTCATCAATCCTCGGAATTTGGTATCAGTTCTTGACTATGATTTTGTTTAAGGATTTGTAATCAATGCAGAGCCAAGTCCCATTCTTCTTCTGGACCAGTACAATCGGGCTTTTGCAAGGGAAGGAACTGGGTCTGATGTGCCCCTTTTGAATAAGATCTTGGATATGACACCTAATTTCATCATTTTCCATCAGAAAGCGATGATAGATTGGTCCATTAGGTAGAGGTGAACTGGGGGTTAGATCAATTGGATGCTTGACTTGGCAGTGCGTCGGTACCCCAATGGGTGAGGAGAAGATGTCTCTATATTCTTCCACAATCTTTTCCACTTGCTTCTGCTGTAAAGAGAGGCTTTGTGTAGAGGCAACAGATGTGGTGATGACTTTTTTCTTACTGTGAGCATGGATCACAAAGAAGACGAACTTATTGATATATGAAATGACCTTACTGCATTGCTTAGCAAAGATTAAATAAATAGCGGTAGGCGACGCTACCTCTGGTATCCTGTACAATTTTCTACCCAAAGTAATAATAACATTGCGGGGTCTAGAATCATACACAACATGATGCTTCCACAAATATTGTTTTCCTAAAATAACATCACAAAATTCAAGGGGATAAATATCACACAATACCTCATCTCTGAAAGGCTTGATGCCGTAGGGTAGATGACACAGTTGGCTAACACAAAGATCTCTTCCTTGGCAAGGCCAGATGAAAGTGTAGGGCTATGGGTGCAGTGTCATTGGAAACTCTAGCTTCTTGATGACCTCTGTTGAAATCAGGTTCTTCTGACTGCCTCTATCAACAATGAAATGAAGTGGATCCCCCTTTACCCACATTTGTGAGTGAAAGAGGCATTCCCCTTTCTCAGTTTCTTCTGGTTAGCTTGGTCGGACTTTGGTGGTACTGATAGTGGCACTGGGTTTAGCATCGATAATATGATTCCCTCCTTCAAGATTTGATTTAGAATCAAAATTGGCCTCTGACTCGGAAGCCTTCATCTCGACCATGAGTGACTTCTTGGAGCAACATTTTTCAGTGTTGTGCCAAGAGATTTTATGGTACTCACACCATTTTCCTGTGTCCTTCTTCATATTTTCATTGCCCTTCTTTTGTTGTGGATTGGATTGGTTGTCCTGAGAGTGGCCCTCTTTTCTCTGTCTCTTGCTGTGTGGATTGGGGATACCTTTTCCCTTCTTCGGATGTGGGGAGTGTTGGAACATATATATATATATATTTCTAAACTTTTGGACTTTAAATAAATTTCATTCCTGGTTAAATAAGAATAAGATGCGCATGATATATATCATTGATGAAGTCTTCCATATAATTGAATGATCCTAAATATCTTCGTATTTGTGGAGATGCCAAATGGGTAAAGAGCTAAGTCACCAGAGTCTTCTTCGAAGCTTCGCGCTTCAGGCGTTTCAACAAGTCATAACTTTAAAAATCCCGAAACCCGAATGTATCCATTATCACTTTTTCACCAACATTTGAAAGACATGTTTCATGGTAAACATGTACATTTTAAATATTTCCTGAGTCAACACGTGGCACCTTTCTCTGATCTTTTAATCTAAATATTCACATGATTCTAATTAACACGTAGCACCCCCCGGCCTCGACACGTCATATAAAATGATGTCATCTTCGACACATCACTATGGGTAATAGCCTTTCAAGAATATAATAAGGAACTAAATTTCAAATCCACGAAGCGGTAAAATCCTGAAATATCAAATCTTAATTAATTAAGTTAATCTCGATTAAATATGGTTAATAACTTAGTACATCATACTTCGGAAGTTCAGATGTTTATCATCCCTCACATCTTGAAATCTTCGAAGTCTGAACTTCCAAAACATTTCAAAATTAAAAGGGGTTAATTAAAACTAAAAATGATTATCCGGTAATTAATCATTTCACGGTTTCGGGTTTCGGGGATTCTATCTCGAGTTACTCATTAAAATCTTGAAGCCCAAATACCCAAAAATGTTTAAAGTTAAACATGATTAATTAATATCTTAAACAATATTATCTCATAATTAATTTCTCACGAGTTCGCAATTCGGGAATTTTCAAACCTGTTTCATCCAAGTTCCTGATCACGAACCACCAATATTTATGGCATTAATCATGAATCAATGGCAATGATTTCAATATAGAATGCAAATCGTTACCCAGATTTCCTCATTAAGGTAAATTAATTTTTCGTTAGTAAAGGTACTAGTAAATCAATATGCTTAAGGTGAATAATAATATTGGATTTTGAATTATATTTTCATTCTCACAAAATAACATGTTTTAAGCTAGCTGCATAAGTTCACACATTCTACTGTAGCAGGTAACATAGTTCTGATTTCATTAATATCATGGCACCATGAAAAATGGATAAAGCAGATGGTGAGAGCATAAATTCGAACACATATGTTCTCTCAGACACTTCACCAAGATCCATAGATACCGTGAAATACTGGACACAGATGTTCAATATTATACAACACGAGTTGATAATTTACCTAGAGGATTAAGGTGACAAATTAACTGAAACCCATGCAACTAAACTCAGGGATATAACTGAGTCAGATATACACAATATGGTTGTGCGGTCGAGGCTCATGTTGTATAACGACATGATAGTCTGGGCCCTAGAGAACGTTGACATTTCAACCAGGAGCATTTGCAATTCATAGAAGGTTGTTGTTGGGTCTTTTCGACCGGAGCATATACAAGTAATGTATAAATTATCCTCCATTTTTAAATATAGTTACAATGATGAATTCATAATGGAGTTTGACCAACAGAAGTGCACATAGTATGGGAAAAAATACCATGATTTAATCAAGTACTGGTGGGGGCATCCTGAGAAATTCAGAGTCTACACTCACATCATATATGTCATAGCATCATTAGATGCCCATATGATATATGTGGCTATGATTCTATGTACGATATTCTGGAAAAAGGAATCCTCTCATTTTCTGCTGGCATGGGTACCAATTATGCATGAAGTGGTTGAGGGATATTCTTTCAACTAGGCCAAGATCTTATCAGGAAACCTAGCCAAATAAATCACATGGTACCAATTGGAAAATTCCAAAGGGAAACCTGCTCCTTTCTACATGTCGGCATACATCACGGATGCCCTTTTGTTTATCAATCCTTTCCCTCTGATGAGCTAGAGCTGGAACCTGGCCAACGCTGAGCCTATCCATTTCTATCACTCCAAGTTGTGGGACGACAAAGATAGATATTTCTTCTATGAAATCTGCCATGATGTAGTGGTGTTGATTCATATCACTCTATATAGTTTCCCACCTCCCAGAATTTCATACAAAATCATGGATAACCTGGGAAAAATAGCAGACTGGTATATTGAGGAAAAATTTTCCTATATCAGGGTTTTTGGGTGCTTGGTTCCCCCCCATGCTCTCCCAAAATTTTAACCAGATCGACTGGTATGCCAAGAGGTGGCTTATCATACCATGACAGGGGGCATTAGTAAAGAAGTGAAAGTGGCCCAAAAAAAGGTATGGCCAACCTTCCCTCTTCAGGTTGGTATGTTTTCGTTGCAAGATTTCAGCCATTCGAAAGTAGAGGTTGCGGCTCTAGAATATGTCAAGTTAGTTGATATTGAGTTTAAGAGGCATGATCCCCATAAGATTGTGGAAGCTCACCTGGCTCAATACAATTTAAGGAAGTATGTGCATGAGATTTCTCCTTAGAACGAAGTAGTCAGGGGAGTCAGGTCATATGAGGAAGTATTGAGTAGAGTTTGAACTCTGTATCCTGATCAATTAGCCAATTTCAACAATTTTCAGAAGCATAGAAATAATAGTTTTCCAAAGGTATTACAAGGGGAGCCAATAACACCTTCATCTACATAGGAAGTTATGCCTCAGGTATTAGAGGTAGGAATTTTTGACCAACAGAGTACTGAGGAAAATCCAAAGAATGTCGAAGTCTCAATGTAGGGAGTGGAGACTTCATTAACAAACCGACCAACCACTCAAACAACAGATCATCTTGAAGATTTTTAAAAAAAGGGACAAGATACATCGTTCTCTACACCACATAAACCGGATACCAACACAACAAAGAAACAACTGTCCATAGAGATAGGTATCCCTATTATGTCATTAACACCTTTATAGTCAATTCAAGGAAATCCCAATGACCAAGTCATGTTTATAGAAGACCTTACTCCGATTTCAGCCAAAGAAATGCCTCCTTCGGATTTCTTTTTTAGTAAGGAGAGAAGGGCCATAGTTAAAAGAGAAACGCATCAAAAATATGGTATAACAGTCAAAAGGAAAAGAATGTTGTATGATGAACATGGTCTAGATGATACCAAATTCTCTAGGGAAATGGCAGGCTCATTAGGTGCCTTTACCACGACCAATCAATGTTTAGCAGAAAATCTATCGAATTAGATAAAACAGAGAAATCTCTTGGTAAGGAAGTTGCAAGACTAGATGACGACCATGGAAATGGATGTTAGAAATAATATGAACAAATAGTTTGAACAAGTCATAGCCGATGACAGACATCATATCCAACAACTTATATCTAACCTCGATGAGCTCCATCAAAACTCACAGGACAACAGAGGGTTGGTCACTCAACAAGAAGAATTAATCAAGCAACTACAAGCCAATATATACTTGGATGAAGGTACAACAGTAGATATGGAATCTTTCCAAGCTCAAGCACTGGAAGTACATGAGAAGATGGAATCAACCTAGCAAGATCTTTTCACAAAAGTGGAAGCCATTCAAAATTGTTACTGGGTGGTAGACCTTTCCCTGAATAACATTTACACTAAAGAAAGGGAAGACTGTGCAACTCGGGATAAGTTTCAAAATCTATATTTCTAGTACCAAAAGATGATGTATCGATAGCTCCTCAATTGTATCTATCTTAGAAAACCAGAGGTGACATAATTTTGAAGGCCTGGGAATCAAATCTTCCTGAAATAAAAATATTGGCCAAAGAGGTACACAAAGCTTGTCTAGAAGAAATATCTTCCCTAGACAAAAATCTACTTGATGTTCAAGGAAATAATATCTTTGAAGCCCTGGGGAATATTGACATAGCAAGGAACCAATGTAACTCTAGGACAAGAAAAGAAGAGGCCATGACGATCATCCAGTAAATGAACCAAATTGATCTTATCCAAATAAAAAAATGGATACTAAGTCCAAGCATGGATTTACAGGACACATATTGGGAGAAAAGAAGATACAGGAAAGGTTTCCCTAGATAGAAAAAAAGTTATACATTTGTTAAGCAAATGAGACAACTGCACCTTCTGGGTTGGTGGTACAGTTAGTGAGAAGATGCATCCAATGTGTCGAATACAGGAAAGCCAACACATATGGAAACAAGTGATAAAACATGTGACTACGACTCATACATGTCAAGATTAGATGACATCTATTTACAGGTAAAGGATGAGGATAAGAAACGCCTCTACCAGCAGACGAAGAGACAGAGGAGAAGGCCAATGGAAGTTTTCAGTTTTACATATTGTAAAATTTAGTATTTAAAATTATGAGAAGTCCAACCATTTTGAGTTGAGACCATTTTGTATACAAACATAGATTAAAGACTTATTTATGGCTCTTCTTGCCAATTGTAATAGAGAAAACTATCCTTATAGAGTATTAATACAAGTGCAGAAATAGATTCCAAGTTTTCTTAAATCTGGGTTATGCGTTTCTTTTGTTTTCCATTTCTCAGCATTCCTTTATGTATTCCTTGATAATTGTTTGGTTCCAATTTAGTACAACAACTATTGTAATCACAAGGTATTAGTAATTTATTAAGTAAGCAACTTTTCCTCTGCATTTATTGTGAGTAAATCAAGACCTTCTTGTTGTGTAGATTACTACATTTTATGCATTATTCAAGGTTTCACTATCTCTTTTACTCTACTAAAAACAAGGTAGGACTCTTCAGTAATTGATGCACTTCTATTTTCATCTCATACCATTCGATATTGCAATTTTGACTCAGATAAAAAATATGACCTCTGTGTTGTCAAACTGTTAATTTCATTTAAGGAATTTTTCTCATACAACTAAGGTAGAAAAAGCACTTTAAAACACTCAAAAACATTCATGATGACTGACATTATTCTTTGAGCCTTAAGTATAATCTCAGGAACAACACATTTTTGGCGTCATTGCCAGGGATGAAGAAACAAAGTTATTTTTCCCTGGGAGAACGACAACGTGAGATTCTATCTCTGATAGTGAACAAAGGTTGAACACTGAATTACAACTATCTTTTATTTTTCACTTGGCGACTCCACTACAAATAAGATGACATTTAATTGAAAGAATACCAAAAGCAATCCAGACAATAGGCAGACCACACCTATATCTGATCCCTAAGAGTTATTAAAACCAAAGGGATACCTCAAGTCGACTACCACATCAACACGTAAGAAATACCAACCGAAAATCACACAAGTCAATAATAAGGTTCTGATTGAAGAACCAATCCCTGAAAATAATATTAAACAAACACCCTCTACGAAATCCTTGACTAGCCAGTATGAGATTAGGCACGAGAACCTGGAAGAATTTGTACCCAAAATAAAGATTGAAATTGACACTTCTAATTCTCTAAACAGTCCAAATAAAAGATCCTCTTCTATACCCGCTATCATTACTTTTATGTCTACTCCATCCTCACTCGAAGCAAAGGTTTTAGTTCTCTAAAATCCTGAAGAGCATACCTTATACCCCAGTTCGTCTCCTATTGGTTCACCTATATATACATCTTGTAACTCTAAAGAAACTAGTCCATGTTTTCCTTTCCCTCCCTTTCTAGACTTTACTTCCCCTAATGGTCATTTTCCATATTTCCCTTCGTCACATCTCGAGGAAGTTGAAAGGTCACCACTTTGGTCCCTAGAAGTTTTTGAAAACCCTCTTTTTAATTCCCGAAGTTCACCCCCTAGACTTTCAATGGTTGTTGCTGAAGGTGGTGGTGGAGGAGGTGGTGGTGGAGGGGGAGGTGGTCAAGGACAACCTCCACCCACTGGGATGTTTTCAAAATTAGCGGCCAGATACGCTCCCTTGGTCCTCATCCCCACCCTTCATGATTTACCTAAAAATTATATGAAGAACTTACCAAAATTTATGGGAGAAGGAGATTTAACTACCACAGAGCATAACAACTTTTTTGATCAATTTGCTTATATATTAGGGATTGAGCATGAAGATATTTATTCCAGGATTTTATTTCAAACGTTTGAAAGAAAAGTAAGAATTTGGTTTCAAGGACTCCCAGTAGGATCCCTTCGGTCCTACGATGATTTAGAAAACGATTTTTAAGATAGTGGAGAGAAATGAGAGACCATATTTACTATAGTGTCCAGATAACAGAACCTAGAATTAATTAATTTAAACATAACATTGATATTTATAACTTCTTTTACGGTTCTCTATATTCATAAATATAACATCAACAAATAAAAGTTTACAGTTTATGGCTCAACAAAGTTCCAAATGGAAGCAAGATGTAAATTATATATTGAATAATGTACACTGCATAAATAACATATTGAATCAACATACGATAATGAACATGCCATAATAACGAACAAAATACCTATCAAGTGATTTGTTTTCCGACTCTGTTGTCCAAGCTGAAGTTGAAACTGTGCCCAAGCTGCTCTACCAAACTTTGCCCAAAACTGAATATTTCCTCCTAGCCAGCTAGGAACAGAGCCTATTCGTCTCCCTAGCTCCAAGATTCCGTAAGGATTCCTGGCCCCCGAGCCCAAAACTCTTAGCAACAAATGCTCCTTTGTAACAGTCTACCAAATTCCTCAAGCCAAAAACCAGAAATACAGTTTTCCCCTTCCTCCCTCCAAAAAATGCTCCAATACAATCTCCTCCAATCTAAAAATTCTCTCTGCCCCCCAAAATCTCCCAATGTGCCCTCTCGAATGTCTTTCCCCCCTAATATTCTCCCATCCATTCCCCGCCTCTCCATTCAATGGCAACCACCTTATCCCTCCATTCAATGCTAACCCTCCTTCAATACGTTAAGTTTCCTTTTACTAAAATAAAATTTATTAAACTTAAATTTGTTACCCAAACATTTAATGAGTTAATTAATTAATTAATATACATTAAACAATAAATAAATAAATAATATTATTAATAAATAATAATTAATTAATTAATATACATTAAGACAATTAATTAAACTTAATAAACCTTAAACAATTATTTAACTTTGAAAGTTAGTTATTTAACTAGGGTTGTTACATTTACTACTTGACTGAATTCGGGGCATTGAGAAAGAAGAACTCTGAGTCGGTTCTAGAATTTACTAAGAGATTTAACAAACTTTATCATAAGATTCTAGCAGAATTTAAACCCTCTCAACTTGTAGCAAAGGTGACATTCGTAGGGGCTTTTGAACCCGACTTCGCTCTTCTTTTAAGAGAAAGAAGATAGGCTACCCTCACAGTGATGCAATACAATGCTATAGAAATTGAATCAAACATGATGGCATCTAGTAAACTAAAAGCCAAGGTTGAGACAGGAACTAAAGAACCTAAACGCTTCAGGGAACCAGTAGGGCCCTCCGGATCTAGGAGGTCTATGGAAGAAAAAAAGGATGACATGGCTAATATAATCAAATATTTGTCAAACAAAATTTCTAGAATGGAACTAGACCAAGCCAAACCTGATCCATTTTCTTGAAAATATTTCAAGAGAGATCCTAACCCCAAGACCTAGCAAAAACAAGTAAAAAATGAAGATAAAAAAATACAAGGTCCTTTTAAAACGGAAAATTTTATAGGAGATGATATGCATAATTATGAGGGTCTAGAAGAGGATATAAAAAACCTTATTGACGAAGACCAATAAACTCATCTAACTAAATAGGATTATGAAAGATCTCTAGACCAAGAGTCCATGTTTAGTAACGAGGAAAGTATAGATAACCTAGGAGATTCTGCATATCAAGGAATCGTTGAATCTATTATGGAAGAACTTCAAAAAACGTATAATTTAACGCCCAGAGAAAACAATACTACAAGTGTTCCATCAAAAAAGATTCTATTAAGAAACAAAGTGAATGAGGTAGTGGTTACTAAACCACTAGTTGAAAAACATGTTGCCCAAAATAAAATTCTTGAAACCCTAGAAACACATGTAAATGTGTTGAACCTGCACAAAATAGATCTAGATAAACAATAATACACACATTTGCCGAGAGAATTGGAGAAAGAAAAAGAAGGAGAGAAAGAATGAAATAATTATCATTAACCATTATGAATCATGAATAATTTACACATGATATACTCTATATATCTCAATGAGTTCGACTTGAGGTGAACCAATGCACCATAGTGGTGGTATAGAGTGATCTAGACACACACCAGCAGTTACAGGAGTGAACTGCCACCTATTCTAGTCTCTCAGGCAATTATGGGAGTGAACTACCACCTAGTTGAGTTAACTAGTCAACCAGTCTTAAGTTAACTGATTGAACATAGAGTAGTGAGGAGTTAACTCAGGGAATCAAGGCTAATGCACCACTCTGGTGATGATACCAAGGCAAGGTCGAATTAGGATGGTGATGATCCCAATGTTGCATGGTAATGATCTCAATGCAACATCTAAATTCAACTCAACTAATCAAATTGAAGTGTCAACTGAAAGAGAATATTCTCCAGGTGGAATATTCTCCCCTAAAATATAGGAAACTAGATAATGACTAATTATGAATGATAAACAAGGAATAACCTTAGGAAAAATAAATCCTAGGTGCGTGTGAAGTAACTCCAACACCCCCCCTGAACATCGCTATGGTGAAAATAAATATTGGGTCCCGGCCACAAGGCCATGTTAGGTATCCAAGTACAAAAGATAGATTGTAAATAAAGTGAGGAAAGAGGGAAAAATTCATGGGAAACCCCCCCCTCAAGGTACAATGTATGTAAAAATAAGACCTACAATTGCTAGGCAACTGTGTCCTTCACTCCAAGACGACCTCGCAAAGAATGGAATTTATGTTCAGTGATGGTCTTGGTGAAAATGTTCGTCATTTTTTCTGCTGAAGGAGAGAAATATAAGTTGATGATCCCCTCATGTACTAAGTCCCGGATGTAGTGCATGTGGATCTTGATGTGCTTCATCTGCTGCCTCTGAACTGGATCTCTGCAGAACTTCAGCATGCTCTGGTTGTCACATGAGATGACGATCGCCCAATAAACTGAATGCCCAACTTAGTGAGAAAATGGTGTAGCCACATAGCCTGAATGGTTATGTTAACTACCCCTCTATAATCTGCCTCGATTGATGATAGAGAAATGGAAACTTGCTTCTTGATTGACCAACAGATAGGTTCAGAACCAAGACTGAGTGAGTAACCAGATGTGGACTTGCGATCAATGTTATCGCCAACCCAGTTGGAATCAGTAAACCCAATGAGAGCTAATGTAGAGTATATTTCATAATGAATCCCAAAGTTGATGGTGCCATGTACATATCGAAGGATACGCTTTGCAACTTTCCAATGTAGCTCACGTGGCTCTTGCATGAACCTGGAAACTGTGCCAACTACATATGAGAGGTCTAGTATGGAGTGTGTGAGATACAACAAGCTCCCCACTAACTATCTGTATATTGTGTTTTCAACCAGTGGAGTCTCCCCTCCATCCTCAAGTTTGACTCCTGATAGGAAAGGAGTTGGAGAAAACTTGTAGTCTGTCATGTTAAATCTCTTAAGGAGATCTCGTGCATACTTGGCCTGAGACAATTTGATGCTTGATGCATCCTGACTGATCTTGAGTCCAAGGAAAAAGTGTAGCATACCCATGTCCATCATCAAAAACTTGTCATGTAGAATCTTCTTGACTGCAACAATCACTGAAGTCGAGCAACCGATGATCAACAAATAATCGACATACAGAACTAAAAGTAGAAGTGAATCAACCGTCATGAGCATGTATACATTCAAGTCTGATTTATAATGTACAAAGTTCCGTGACAACAGGTAGGATTCCATCTTGGCATACCATGCCCTTGAAGCCAGCTTGAGGCCATAAAGTGACTTCTTCAGTCGACAGACCAAATATGAGTCCTGCATAAATCCCTAGGGCTTCTCCATGTATATCTCCTTAGAAAGATTACCCTGAAGAAATGCATTCTTCACATCCATCTGATAGAATTCCCATCCCTTGGTTTCCACAATGGCAAGGGACAATCAAATGGAATCCATATTCGCTATTGGAGTGAAGGTCTCATCATAGTCAATACCATGAACCTATTGAAAGCCTTTGGCAACAAGCCTAGCTTTGTATCTCCTGATCTGTCCATCCGCTATGCTCTTGGTCCTATAGACCAATCTGCATATGATAAGTTTCCTCCTAGCAGGAAGGGGAACAATATCCCAAGTCTAGTTCTCGAGGAGGGAGTTGTACTCCTCCTGCATGGAATATTCACAAAAGGGATTTCCAGTAGCCTCTACATAAGAATGTGGATCTGAAGACTGAACTAAGAAAGGATGTCTGGAAGGCAATGGTTCAGTGAAAATGAGTGCAATAGGAGGCTCCTTGAAATTAGATCGAGTCCTCCTAGTATTGACTGGATCACCTACGAGATCCCCTACATCCTGAAGAGTAGTTTGTGCCCACTTGGGCCTCTACTCTGGCTCTGCAACTGCATTTGGATGCTCTGACTCTACATATGAATGTATTGAATCTGACACTAACTCTGAATCCTCTGAGTCCTCTGAATCAAAACTCTCGTCTGAAAAAGAGTCGACATGTGCATGCTCATCATCTCGTACATCTGGAATAGTGAAGGTGTCTACATGCGGTTGTTGAGGTACATGTGAGATACTTTCCTCGAATTGGACACTATGCTCAATGATGATCCAGTCTGAGGAAAGATCAATAAGCCAATATCCCTTCACACCATTAGGGTATCCAACAAAAATGAACTTAGTGCTCTGTGGATCAAGTGCCTTCCTCTTTTCAGAGTGAATCCAGGCCCATGCACGTGAACCAAAATGAGAAAGTGGGCCACTTCCAGTCTAATTTCACTCTAAGCCTCATAGGGGGTCTTATCCTTGACATATCTATGAGGATATCTGTTTTGGATGTATGTTTCACAATTAAGTACTTCAGCCCATAGTCTCTGTGGTAGTGACTTTGCATGCAACATGCAAGATGCCATCTCCTTTAGAGATCAATTTTTCCGCTCAACAACTCCATTTTTCTATGGAGTAGGGAACTGAATGTTGCAATTGAATCCTTGCCTCATGGAAAAGATTATGAATCTCATGATTTACATACTCTCCCCCATTATCATCTCGGAGGACTATGATCTTCTTTCTGGACTGTGTCTCAACCAAGGATTTGAAATCTTTGAGGTGTTGAAAGACCTCATATTTTTGCCTAAGAAAGTAGATCCAAGTAAAACATGAGAAATCATTAAAAAAAATGAAAACAAACCTTTCTTTGCTGATGGATTGATGCATAAAAGAACCCATAAGGTCATTGTGGATTAGATCTAAAGGTGTGGAAGCTCACTAAGACTTTCCTTTTTCGAATTTCTCTTGAGGGTGTTTCCCGAGAACACATCCCTCAAATAATCCCTTGGAGAAATGGATGTCTGGTAGACCATCAACTAATTTTTGCTTGCTAAGTTGTTGCATGTATCTGAAATTAAAATGTCCAAACCTTTCATGCCATATCCTACTAATTTCATGAACATGAGTAGGCAGTAAAGCAGAATTGGGTTCAATGAATTCAGAAAATGTATACAATCTAGACTGATGATCTACCTCACCGCTAGAAACCCTGGAGCTGTTTTTCATGTCATAGATGTCCATGACATTTGATGTGAATACTAATTTCTTTTCGATGATGGAATTTGTCATCTGATACATGGAGAGAAGGTTGACATAATGATTGGGAACATGCAACACATTCTCGAAACTTCCGTTGGTGAGTTCAATCCTTCCTTTGCCGGTGACTTCGACAGAAGAGTTGTCCCCCATCAGAATGGGAGGACCTTTCCATGCATCCAAAGAAGAATATACTTCTTCTGAGGTAGCCATGTGATGTGATGCTCCTGAATCTACGATCCAAGCATTGGGGGAGGAGTTGATGGCAATCAAGGCATGGCTAGAATTTCCTTTCTTGGAATTTAGATCTTCTGGCTTCTTCTTCTTTGCACCCTCGGGGATACGATCTCCAAGGTTGTTTTCTGAAGTATCTCAGACATCTGATATATTTTTTTTTGCATGCATGCAAATTCCGAATGGAATCCTTTGTGACAATATGTGCATTTCTCTCATTTTCTTCCCTTTTCTCCTTTGGATCCAGAGGCATCAGTGAAGGGTTTTGTGTACCCTTCCTTCTTCGTATGTGCATGAGATTTTCTATTATCTTTATATTTAGATTTATGATATTTGTGGCTTCCATTGTGCACAGTGAGTGCATGTGCCCTTGGGCCTTTGATTGCACCCATGTTGATGAGCTTGGTTTTCTCTTGTGTCAAGGATTTGATAAAGTCTTCAAGAGAAGGCATCTTCCAGGTGGCTCCAGAGGTGAATATGACAGTATGGAATGTATATACGAATACAAATAATTCAGGACCAAGCTTGGAGAGAATGGTGAGAACCATTTGTTTCTCCTCCGCCGATTTATTAAAGCATTGAATTTTGTAAAGGAATATTGGATATTGTCGAATCTTTTTGGATCCAATGTGAGTAGCTCCACCTCCAGCATGTGTCCCCCCATCTCATCCTATTTTCCAAATATCCCTTCCAAGATTTTCTAGGCTTCATCGGGAGTCTTACAGGAAGATATGTGAAAAAGGATATCGGGAGAAATAAGATTGCAAATTGTTCCGAGTGCCTCATCCATGCAATTTAAGTACTTGGATTTTTCTATGGCTGATTTCGGCTCTGTATCTATATTCATGGTTAACCTGTACAACCCTATGGATAAGATATGTATGACTATTTTCTCTTTCGATGCAAAATAGTTGTAAGGTGTAAGAATGAATTCTTTTTGGAATTCTATCTTTCCACTATCTTCAATCTTTTGTACCTGAAAACAATTTTGGTGTATCTTTTTCTTAGCACTCCGTCGGCTCTGATACCATGTAAATGCATTGAACCTGCACAAAATATATTTATCTAAACAATAATACACATTTGCAGACATAATTGGAGAAAGAAGAAGGAGAGAAAAAATGGAAGAATTCTCATTAACCATTATGAATAATGAATAATTTATACATGATATACTCTGTATATCTCAATGAGTTCAACTTGAGGTGAACCAATGCACCATAGTGGTGGTATAGAGTGATATTTACACACACCAAAAATTGTGGGAGTGAATTGCCGCCTATTCTAGTCCCTTAGGCCGTTATGGGAGTGAACTGCCACCTAGTTGAGTTAACTAGTCAACTAGTCTTCAGTTAACTGAATGAACATAGAGTAGTGAGGAGTTAACTCAGGGAATCAAGGCTAATGCACCACT
>JZKD02S2334068.1:2041611-2051905 GCA_000966675.3 Picea glauca
CTAAAATATAGGAGACTAGATAATGACTAATTATGAATAATAAACAAGGAATAAACTTAGGAAAAATAAATCCTAGGTGTGTGTGAAGTAACTCCAACAACACAAACCAAGAAAATAGATAATAATGAAGCATAAGCTACAACCAGAGAAAGAGAAAAAGAAACTGAAGGTTTTAGTTTAGAAAATGAAATAAATAAAATTAAAATCCCCATGCCTCTAGTTGAGCTCACTAAGAATCCAATTTATAAAAAAAAAATTGTTAAAATGATTAATTTTTTTGATGCAGAATGTTATGCAGATGTAATAAATTTACAAGATGAAAAGCCTACAATTATGTTTGGTCTGCACATTGGAAATGCTAAGGATTATGTAGCTCCTTTTAATATTACCTTAACTGTGCATGATCATTTACTTCATAATTGCATGTTAGATTCTAGGGCCTCTCACAACTTAATGTCTAAAGTTATCATGGAAAAGTTAGGCCTTGAAATCACTAGACCTTATCGAGACTTATATTCTTTTGATTCCAGAAAGTTAAGTGTCTGGGCATGATCAAAGATCTGGTAGTGAATATTTCACAAATTCCTGTAAAGAGTATTCTTATGGATGTAGTCATTGTTGACATCCCTGCCAAGTATGGCATTATTTTATCTAGGTCTTGGGGTGAAAAACTTGGTGGATCACTTCAACTGGACATGACATACGCTGGGATCCTGATTTTTGGTGGACAATTTACTCGACTATACAAAGAAACTAGACTTACATATACTATAAGTGACCCTCAAAACGAAAACAATTATCCATTCTATGCTGCTAATCTAGATCTAGGAAATTGTATTTTATCATTAGACTTTGATTTTGATGACTGTATAGAAGAGGAAAACAAAAAAATAGAAAAAACACAAAAAAATGTAAATAACAGAGAAGGAGTATGGAAAATGTTTTTTCATGGCGCTTCATCTTGTGAAGGGGTAGGGGTAGGAGTGTTATTTGTTTCACATGGAGATGAATATGTCATTCCCTTTTCATTCAGGTTTCAGTGGGAAATCAATTATACTAATAATGTCTTTGAGTACGAAGCTCTGGTCTTCGGATTGGAGGCTACCAGGAAACTAAAAATTGAAAATCTAATAGTTTATGGTGATGCAGAACTTATTGTAAAACAAATAATGCAAAAATATCAAGAAAAACATGCAAGGCTAAGGACATATATAAATTGTGTCTGGGATATGATTGAGAATTTCTTCTCGTCATTTAACATTCATAACATTCCCAGAATGGAAAATCAACAGGCAGACTCCTTGGCCAAAGATGTTGCGACTTTTATGCCTCCTACTATTCTAAAACTAAATTATCATATAGAAATGAGGCACAAACCTTCAATCCCAAATAATGTGAAACACTGGTAGATCTTTGAAGATGACAAGTAGATTAAATTTTTTCTAGAAATGGTCGATAAATTCTCCGAGACTCATATAGATCAAGAGAACTAGAATGATCATATCTGGATCATGCAAGAAGGTGAAGAGCCTGAAAAGTTCCAAGATAAGATCACGAATCATCGAATGCTTGTACTTAAGAACAATCATATCCCTAGAGGACTGATACCCTTAGAGAGGTTGTTTGACAAAGATGACATACCCTTGAAATATACCCTAAGAACTCAACCCAAGGAGGTTGAAGACTGTGACATAGGAACTAAAGAAGAACCTAAGATAGTCAAGTTATCTAAATACCTTCCAGTTCAAGAGAAAAACAAATCTGTCAAATTTATCAAACAATACAAATACATATTTTCCTGTTCCTATGATGATTTAAAAACTTATGATACCTCTGTGATTAAACATAAGATTCCTTTGAAATTGGGTATCAAACCTTTTAGACAAAATCTGAGACAAATAAACCCTATCCTTTTACCTGTAATAGAAAGAGAATTCAAGAAGCTTCTTGACGCAAAGAATATTGTCCCACTTAGGTATTCTTAATGGGTAGCAAATCTGGTACCCATTAGAAAGAAAAGTGGAGAAATTAGGCTTTGCATGGATTTCAAAAATTTAAACCGATCATCCCTGAAAGATAACTACCCATTGCCAAAAATGGATCATGTCCTAGAAAAATTAGTTGGAGAAAAAAAAATGTCGATGATCGATGGCTTCTCAGGTTATAAGCAAATTGTTGTCCATGATGATGATAAAGAAAAAACTTCATTCACTACTCTGTGGGGAAATTTCATGTATGATAAAATGCCATTTGGTTTGATGAATGCAGGGGCCACCTTCCAAAGAGAAATGGATATATATTTCATCAATGAGAGAGATAAGTTTGTCATTATTTACTTATATGATCTAACGGTCTTCTCGAATTCTGATGCAGAACATCTGTTTCATCTCAAACAAACCTTTTAGAAATGTCAAAAATTTGGTTTGTCTCTAAACCCTAAAAAGTCTCATTTTTCTATGCAAGAAGGAATACTTCTAGGTCATATGGTTTCGAAAGATGGAATAAAGGTTGATCCCAAGTGAATTGAGGATATTGACACAATAAACATTCCTAAAAATAAAAAATAAATCTAGTCTTTTTTAGGTAAAATAATTTTTTTGAGAAGGTTTATCCCTAACTTTGCTGAAATTTTCAAATTAATCATAGATATGTTGAAGAAAGACAATGAAATCAAATGGAATTCTGAAGATAAAGCGTCATTCGAGCAAGTTAAGAAATCTATAAGCGAAGCTCTAGTATTAGCTAGTCCTCACTATACTAAGGAATTCTTGATCTTTTCTTTCTCATTGGAACATACTATCACAATAGTACTTCTCCAAAAGAATGAAGAAGGTTTCGAGAAGTCGATCACATTTTTCAGTAAAAGTCTCAAAGATGCCAAATTGATACAATATACTAGAAAATGAAGCCTACGCTATGGTGAAAGATCTCAAAGATTCCATGACATATGTACCACACTCCACAATAATTGCTTATGTGCCAACAATCTCTTTTAAAGATATATTGGTATAGTCGGACAGTGATGGTAGAAGAGGTCGATGGTTAGCCAAAATTTAGGAATTCAATCTAGAAGTAAAACCGACCAATTTGGTCAAAGTTCAGGGTTTGGCGAAGATATTAGCAGAGTCGAATTTCAGAGAACTTGGAATAAATCATTTGGAATCACATGGACTAGTTCCATACATAGGAGAACTTGACGATCAAACCCCTAGAGTCCATATCGAGGATAAATTTCCTTCCTCTAACTAGTATCGCGATATCGTTTTGTATCTCCTTACCCTTCAGTGCCCAAGCGATATGAATCCATCAAAAGCAATAATGTTGAAAATACACGTAGTTAAATGTTGTATCATCAAAGGAAAACTGTATTGGAAAGATCCTCTAGGTTTCTTACTATGTTGTCTAACAGATTCTGAGATAGAGGATGTCATAAATGAATTTCCCAAATGAGTGTGTGGAGGAGATCATGTCTGGAGGGCCACGACCTACAATATTATAAGAGCTGGATATTATTGGCCAAAGATATTTATCGATGTCAATGCTAAAGTCAGAGCCTACAACCCTTTCCAACTGTTCTCTGACAAGAAAAATCTCCCTGCATTGCCTTTGGTCCCAGTCAATAAAGAGACTCCTTTTCAATAATGGGGCCTAGACTTCATAGGATAAATCCACCCATAGTCAAACACCCAATATAAGTGGATTTCAACTTCTATCGATTATTGCACAAAATGGGTGGAGGCCATTCCAACTCGGAATGCCACAGATTCAGTAGTTATAAAATTTTTGGAAGAGAACATCTTATCCAAATTTGTCTTCCCCCGAAAATAGTTATGGACAACACACAAGCATTCAAATCTATGGAAATGATAAGTTTTTGTCAAAAATACAACATTGTGCTGGGACATTCTACAACCTATTATCCTCGGGGAAATGGGTTGGCCAAATCATCCAAAAAAATCTTGATGAATATAATAAAGAAAGTATTAAGGGAGAATAGAAAGGCTTGGCACATTCACCGAAAGTACGCCTTATGGGCAAATCAGATTGGCACTAAGAAATCAATAGGCATGTCTCCTTTCCAAATGGTTTATGGCACCGATGTTGTCCTCCCTATTAATCTAGATCTTCCAGTAATAAAGTTGTGGCAAGACGTGAATGAATATCCAAATTAAATAATGAGGAGGATAAACCAAATAATCGAAGTCCAACAAAATAGGGCCAAATTCGATGTCAGACTTAAAAAATACCAAGATAATATGAAATCCCTTTTCGACAAAAAAAAGAAAGACAGGGAATTTCTTCCTGGTGATTTAGTTTTGAAATGGGATGTTAGGAAAGAAGATCCAGGTAAACACAATAAGTTTGATCACCTCTGGTTTGGACCATTGAGGATTGCATCTACAGAAGGTAAGAATTCATTCCCACTGGATAATCTCGACGGGAAATTTTTTGACACCCCTATAAATGGGTGCTATCTAAAACATTTCATGCAATAAAAATGTTTCACAGTATCATTGTATATAGTAGTTTGGTTTCTGTTTACTTTTTCAAATTTATTTTCCTTCATAGGATACCTGAATTTTACTTTTTATAAACCTAGTTTTATTTAATACTCTGAAAAGAAAAAAATCAAAAGTTTGTACTGCATATCATTTCTATTTTACGGTACTCTTTGATTATTTCTTTTTGTAGGACATTTATCATCAGATGAGGAATAAGGAGATATCGGAATTCGATGCTCAGTTTTCAGAATAAGTTTTTTTCTCTCAAACAAGTGATGAATTAATAATTGGTTAGGTTGCAAATATAAATGAAATCCAAGGTATGAACTTCTATGCTTATTTTTCAATCTAAAATGCTAAAATAAATCTCATCGAATCTTAGCATAATTCTACTCATGTAAAAATGATCACCTGATCAAAGATAAGAAAAGTATATATATGAAAACCTCCAAATAAAAAGAAAATGAGATAAAAATAGAAAGAAGAGAAGTTGGTAATCGAAAAGAGGAATGTGTGGAAGTGAGATTATTTTATGCCAAACCCTCTCATCCCTCATTCTATTTCACTTTTCCTATCTCTGAGATTTTACTCTATTTTGATTTACACGACCTTTCCTTAAATATTCATAGAAAGAAAAGATTTATCCTTGATTTTGAAAACTTAAAAACATATCTTTAAAACAACACTAGGCGAAAATATTTATGTTCTTCTGATTCCAACTTAAAGAAAGTATGTCTAGGCTAATCATGATAACTTTATATCTTCTATCATATTTTTACTTATAAAACTGCTCAAGGCAAATCCCTGGAAAATAAAAGTTCCCAATAAAATATTCCCTATAGGAAAAGATGTATTTAAGATCGAGAGAGATCTAGCTCAGAGTACAATAAAAAATTGTTGACAGGCCTTCATTGTCAAATCTTAAGAAAATAGCATCCCTATATGACACATACAGGTTGATTTCCCCCACTTCAAAAATATATAAAACATATAAGATAGATGGTGAAAGGAAATTCATAAATTGGTTGCCCCCATCTAGTCCAAGACAAATGGTGAAAGGAAATTCGTAAAATCCATTGCCCCAATTTTGTTCAAAAGAGATGATGAAAGGAAATTCATAAAATGATTGCCCTCATCTCAAATAAAATGCAAAAATGTTGTTTGAAGTGGTGAAAGGAAATTCAATGGGATATGTAGATAACTTCACTAGGGTACTGAAAAGGCTTGTTGTTAGTGAAGAAATATCTATGATATCTGTAAGGTTGTTGTACATGTATAAACATACTCTGGTAGCTAGTTCTCTTTCTGATAATATTTGCATCCGATATCGACCAAGGATTCCTTGAATAAATCATTAAAATTACTTTTCCTTGAAGTGAACAAAATTGACCAAAGTCTGATAGTTCAGTTAAAGTTTTTTTGATTATCTTAAGAAAATATAGAATCAATTTTAGAAAAAAGAAACTTATTAATAGCCTAACTTGAGATCAGTAATTGATTGTGTTTTGAAAGTTTTATGAGACACGGTTGAAGTCTGATTTTTCTCTGTATAATTTTCCCAAAGTTGTTCCTCAGGAGCACAACAATGACTCCTTTTACCTAATGAAGGAACTTGGTCTACTGTTCTTCCACGCCTCATAGGGAGACGTGATCCCCATATGTAGCCTATGTTGAAACATATACATTTCTAAACTTTTGGAATTAAAAAAAAAATCATTCTTGGTTAAATAAGAATAATACTTGCATGATATACATTGTTGATGAAGTCTTCCATCTAAACGAATGATCCTAAATATATTTGGATTTGTGGAGCTACCAAATGGTTAAAGAGCTAAGTCACTAGAGGCCACTTTGGAGCTTCGCACTTCAGACATTTCAACAAGTCATAACTTTAAAAAGATCGAAACCCAAATATATCTGTTATCACTTTTTCACCAACTTTTGAAAGACATGAGTCATGGTACACATGTACATTTTAAATCTTCCTTGAGTCAACATGTGGCACCTTTATCCAAGATTTTCATCTAAATATTCACATGATTCTAATTAACACTTGGCACCCCCTAGCCTGTACATGTCATCTAAAATGATGTCATATTTGACACATCACTACAGGTATTAGCCTTTCAGGAATATAACAAGGAACTAACTTTCAAATCCATGAAGCGGTAAAATCCTGAAATATCAAATCTTAATTAATTAATTTAATCTCAGTTAAAGTCGGTTAATAAGTTCGTACTTCACAAGTTAGGACATTTATCATCCCTCACATCTTGAAATATCCAAAGTCTGAACTTTTGAAACATTTCAAACTTAAAAGGGGTTCATTAAAACTAAAAACAATTATCTGATAATTAATCATTGCATAGTTTCGGGTTTCGACGTTTCTATCTTAAGCTACTCATTAAAATCCCGAAGCCCGAATACCTGAAAATGTTTAAAGTTAAACACGATTAATTAATATCTTAAACAATATTATCTCATAATTAATTTCTCACGAGTTTGCACTTCGAGAATTTTCAAACCTGTTTCATCAAAGTTCCCGATCACGAACCACCAATATTTATGGCATTAATCACGAATAAATGGCAATGATTTTAATATAGATTGCAGATCGCTGCCTAGATTTCTTCATTAAGGTAGATGATTTTTTCGTTAGTAAAAGTATTCGTAAATCAATACGCTTAAGGTGAATAAGAATATTGGATTTTGAATTATATTTTCATTCTTGTAGAATAACAAGTTTTAATCTAGCTAAATAAGCTCACACATTCTCTTGTAACAGGTAACACAATTATGATTTCATTAATATCACAACACCATGAAAAATGGCTAAAGAAGCTGGTGAGATTGTAGATCCGAACACATATGTTCTCTCAGACACCTCACTGAGAGCCATAGATACCGTGAAATCCTGGAAACAGGTGTTCAATATTCTACAGCAAGAGCTGATAAATTTCCCAGAGGATTCAGGTGACGAAGTAACCGAAACCCATGTGGACGAGGCTCATGCCATATAACAACATGATAGGTTGGGCCCTAGAGAATGTCAACATTTCAACCAGGAGAAATTGCAATTCACAAAAGGTTGTTGTTGGGTCTTTTTGATCAGAGCATATTAAATTAATGTATAAATTATGCCTCATTTTTAAATACAGTTACAATGTTGAATTCATAATGGATATTGTCCAACAGGAGTGCACATAGTATGGGAAAAAATACACTGATTTAATCAAGAAATGGTGGGGGCATCCTGAGAATTTCAGAGCCGACACTCATGGGATATATTCCACAACATTGTTAGATGCCCATATGATTTATGTGACTATGATGTTATGTAGGATATTCAGGAAAAATGACTCCTCTCATTTCCTACTGGCATGGGAACCAATTATGCAAGAAGTGGTTGAGGGATATTCTTTCAACTGGGCCAAGATGTTATCAAACAACTTGGCCAAAGAAATCATAGGGTACCAATTGGAAAAGTCCAAAGGGAAACCTTCTCCTTTATACATGTCGGTATACACCATGGATGCCATTTTTTTTATCACTCCTTTCCCTCTGATGAGCTGGAGCTAGAACCCGACCAACGTTGAGCCTATCCATTTCTATCACTCGAGGTTGTGGGAGGAAAAATCTAGACATTTCTTCTATGAAATATGTCATTATGTACTGGTTCCAATTCATATCTCCTTGTACGGTTTCCCACCTCCCATAATTTTAGACAGAATCATGGCTAACTTGGGAAAAGTATCAGACTAGTATATTGAGGAAAAAAATTCCTATATCAGGGTTTTTGGGTGCTCGGTTCCCCCCCATGTTCTCCCAAAAATTTTACTAGATCGACTGGTATGCCGAGAGGTGGATTATTAGACCATGACATGGGGCATTAGCAAAGAATTGAAAGCGGCTCCATAAATGTGTTAATTAACAATTTATGGAGCTAAATGAAAGAGGATGACGATGAGAGAATATATCACAACCATAATAAAAAATACAGATATGAACTGAAGCAATAAGAACAACAAACCATAACAAGTGAAGTGATAACGGAGTTCGGCACAAAATTGCCTACGTCTCTGGGCCTTTGTCTCGGTGGGGGAGGCTTCTTTATTTATGTTCAAAGATCAAAAAGTACATTTCAGTAGTGCCATTAGGCTACAAGACTGATCCAGTCATGTTCTTCCAGATCTCTAGAACCTAGCAGAAGAAACGACATGCAAAACGGATTACTGGAGCTCCCAGAAATGGCCCGCAACCGTCTTCTCCTCAACAGCTTCCCTGCATAAAAAAAAGATTTGGCTTGGCTTCCCTTCAGCACAAATCTACTCTGACTATCCTCCATGGCCTCAAACAGGCATGGTTTTTATAGATCTGAATTTGGTTATCCATCCCCAACTTCCTCCCAAAATCTGGGCTCAAATCCCCCTTCAAATGGCCCAAAATCCCCAAAAAATCCATTTCGTGGGCATAATATCAGTGAAAATCCCCAAAAACTATACAAAAAACCCACTCTGTAACCAAAATTTCAAAAATACATAGAGTAGCCCCTAAGGCTCAGTGCGCATCCCCTTTACTAGGTCACATGGGGCCATATGGCCAAGTGCCAGTGCTCCAAGTGCTATGCCCCATCCCCCTTAACTGTTAGCTCCTAGTTTTGGGGTGCCTTCCATGGGATCTAGGCTAATATGCCCTTGGGTGCACCCAATATTATCCCTTAGGCATGCTCCTATAATGAAACCACATGATGGGGCTTATCCCTATCCCCCTTGTGCCCTCCTTTGGATATTTGACCCCAAAACTATAGAAAAGTGGGTTTTGTTCACAAATTTGACTTTGGCAGATTGGTAATTGAACTTTTCCAAAGACTTGGAGCTAGCCATGGGTCAGAGGTTCAAATCCCATGGACCCCCAAATACGTTTTACATGCCAACTAGTAGTGAAGTGCCATGTGGCTGCCCATGTCTAGGCCATGTGGCACTTATTCATTTGCTAGTTGACCATTGACTTTTGCCATAGAAGAATATGATTGTCATGCGATATTTTTCACACCCGTAGTCTATTTTGATAAAGTAAATATACGACTGGAATCAGGAGAATGAGATGGACGCAATGGCATTGGTTTCATTGAATTTTGAGCACTTTCATTTTTTATCCTTTTTGAGCTCTGCCATGCTCCTGGATCCGATTCTAGATCACACCTCCCCACTAAAGGACCTTTTGGTCCCCAAAAGGTTATTGACCAGTCAACAAGCTTGGGATAGTCCACCCGGCTTGTCCTCTATCTCTGAACTTTGTCTTGTGCACCTGTCTCATCAAGATCAACTGTAACACAATCATGACAACTAAAAGTATATCATTAGCCATTTGAACCCTGTTACGTCTTACTAAAGCCACTATCATCCATGTAGACAACATTACTAATGACAACATCAAAAAGACGACTGCAAATGATATGATATACTTGAAATATTTGCACAACATGAGCTTATCTTGAAGTAACTTATGATTGATTTTCCATTCAACAATCATTTCTTGTTCTTTCTTAAGATCGATTACTTCATTTGAAATAATTATTGGTTTGTTTCTTGCTTGCACTGCCTTCTTTAATTGTTCCATTGTTCGAAGTGATTTATTTTCCTTAACATGATGAGCATGAACCACATAGTCATGACCTGCTTTGGTTAATTGATATTGATTCTTTGTCCTGTAGAAGATTGCCTTACGATCATATAAATATGGACTACCTAAGACCATTCCACATTCTCTTAATGGCACTACATCACATGTTA
>JZKD02S2334068.1:2075063-2098136 GCA_000966675.3 Picea glauca
CTAAAATAGCACACAGAACCAGATAGAAATCAAACGAAATCTTTTTAAAACAATCCAATTTAATTTTCTTTTAATAAACATAAAATCGAATTACTAATGGTTCACACAAATTAAACAAAATCGAAAAGGATGCAGTCGAAACAGGATAAGAATGCTCTATTCTTTAGTTGCCATAAAATCGGGTCAAAAGGTAACCAAATTGTTTCATATCCAACGAAATTAAGCAGTGAATCATATCGTATAAGATGCGATGTAATCAATACAATCATAATCGATACGATCATGATTGAACACAATCATAATTGATTTGTTACGGCTGTAACACTGTGCATACGATTATAGTCAAAACGAAACATGCATAACATCATCCACTAGACTTGCCATAGACTTCGTTTGTTGAGCATTAAACAGTTAACGGACATGACCAAAAATAGTAATCATAACCATCAACAACAATTGTAATCATAACTGGGTAACAATCGAATCGTGATAAAGTCAAATATAGAAACAAATCATAATCCTGGGTGTTGGAGCCACCCTTGTTTTTCACCTCGCGCAATTTTCAATTTTTGATACTTGAGATCTAAAGTTGTTTTTCTTTTCGTTCCGAAATCTTAAAACTCGGAAATCTTGTCGCCTGGATAGAAATGCCTTTTTAATTTCAAAAAAGATCCATTTTTCGCAAGTATGTTTGCTCTTTTGTTTTATTTCGGGATATCGCAAGCCGAATACTTCAATCTTTGAATTCATAAGTCCCGAGACGCGAAACTGTGAATTCATTTTTGTTTTTTTTGTGCAAGACATTAACTAAGGTAAAACTTTTAACTCATGAGTATACATTTTCGGGAATTCATGCCTCGGCATTCGTCGAACTTAAGTTTTTGTTTTTACAACCTCCAGAGCCGAGAATGAGATAACTTTTGTGATAACCTTGGTCAAGGACTAAAGGTAAAAAACTAACCATGGTTAAATTTGGTTCTCGGCACATCGCCACTCGACACTTTCTCTCATAAAGTTAAGGTGTCCAAAACCCCGATTCACGAAGTTGCGACATGATTATAGCAAGATTAATTAGTCGCCTAATCCAAGATTTCCTTCTCATAATTCGAGCCTTAATTATTGCCACATTGCGATATCGTGACTCTACATATCATTCTCCCAAAAAGTCTGTCTTCGAATTCCCGAGTCGCGATATGGCGAATAAATTAATTATATAATTAAGGATGCGCCAAATCACGGTTACTGTTAATTAAGATAAAATCGGCATTCGTAGCCTCGCAAGTTGAAGAGTCAAAATGTTAAAAGCAAATTCACGATGCGACGAACAATGAGAAAATGATTTACGTTGCTAAGATTTGATTTTTTAAAATTTAAACAAGATACGTCCCACATACCGAGTTTTGCACACTCCACGAGGTAACTACTTGCTCTCCATAACCCGACTGCCTATCAAGCCGCCGAACATTGATGACATTAATGAAGAATTAGGGTAAATCCACGAATAAATAAGATCAGATTTATGCAATAAATTTGTTTCCATTTGCGATTTGACAGATTTATTTCAAATATACGAGAGTTTCATTCTATTTTAACATTTCTCATAAGCGCACAGAGCTCACCTTTCTCTGCGCGAACTGATTTCTGCATGTATACACAGGTCTATCACAGAAGAGAGAAAAAGAAAGCTTCAGCCATGGCTCCACAGAAAGCTGCGAAGGCAAATCTCAAAATCGCAGCGCAGGGTTCTGACACTGTCTCTGATACTTCACCTCGGACTGGCGGCTCAGTACCCAACTGGTCGTTTGTTTCAGATATTCTTCAATCTGAATTGGTGAATTACTCAGAATCTAATGACAATGATAACAAAAAAGATGACTTGAACACGAAATACAAGATAGTTGTTCAATCGGGAATGCACCTGGTTGCAACCAGACCACGATTGCTCCCATACTACGACATGATCCGATGGGCATTGGATCACATAGACCTACCCACTAGAACTATCATAAGTGACCAACGGACCATGATCAAAACTTTCAGACTAGAGCATATCCAAAACATGTACAAGCTCCCAGCAACTTCTGAATACACATATAATGTTGAATTCCTGGAGGAATTCAAAAAGAAGGAGTGCACAGAATATGACAAAACTATGCTAGGTTTGATAAAGGATTGGGTTTCGCGCTCCATGACATTTAGAGCAAATGACAAGGGAATGTATTCAATTGCTTCGCTGGAGCCACAATATATGTATGTGGCAATGATGACATGTCGACTGTTTGGAAGGGAGGATACTTCGCATTTCTACATTGCATGGGTACCTCTCATATTTTGGGTAGCAGAAGGTTGCTCATTTAATTGGGCGAAGATACTCTCGGATAGTTTGTTCAACCGTATTATAGAGTACAGGGAGCAGAAAGCAGCCGGGGGACCATCCGCATTCTTCATGTATACGTATATCATGGACACGATATGCTCCATGACACCTTTCCCTTTGATGAATTGGGCTTGGAGTCCAACCCAAGAAAAATATGTGCATGAATATCACGACAAACTGTGGGAAAATAAAGAAAATGAATTTATTTATGAGATTTTCAACTGGGTGATGGTGCCCTTGCACATCGCCATTTTTGGTCATTTTCCACCGCGCATATTGGATAGGATTGCTACAAATCTGAAGGGTATCGCAGACTGGTACGTAGAAGCAAAGTTTTCCTATTTCAGAGTGTTCGGAGCTACAGTTCCCCCGTTTACGCTACCACTATTTATTCTCAACAAGCTGGCCTGTCGCAAGATTGCCTGACAAACAGTGATTGGCAGAGTGAGTAAAGAGCTCAAAGCGTCATCAAAGAAGGTATGGTCATTTTTCCCCGTTCGGCTAAATTCTTATTAGTTATTGGATTTTGGACATGCTAAGACTGAAGCTGCAACTTTAGAAGACTTGAGTTTGGTCTCTATTGAGTATAAAAAGCATGATCCTCAGAAAATTGTAAGCGCCCATATGTGAAATTGTGGGTTGAAGAAGTTTGAACATGAGTGTTCACCCTCGGATGATATTTTCTGAGGGGCGAGGTCTTATGGGGAAGTGCTAGTTCAAATTAGATATTTAGCACCCGAAGACATGGCCTCTATTTTAAAGTTTCAGGAGCATAGAAAAAGATGTCTTCCCACTGTGCTAGGAGGTTTGGGTCTTTCCAAGGATAAAGAGAATGAAGCTGAAAGTTCTGAGGGCCAAACTTCTAACCCCAAAAAATGTCAGGAAGGGGAGCAAGAGAAGAATCTCGAAACAAAAAAAGAAACTACTGACCCACCCAAGGAACATAGTCCAGGGGTGGAAGTAAGAAACACAAACTCACCAGAAACTCAAAATCTAGATACTGAGACAAAGACCTCTGATATTCCGAAGGAACAAGACTCACTTGGCACACCAGGAAAGGCGGCAAAGCAAATTGGGGAACCCATCACTTCCGTCACCCCTTTGTATTCAATGCAAGGAAACATAGGAGAACGATGGATTTTTGGTGAAGAACTAAGGCCCATCAGAGCAGAAGAACTTCCTCCCAATGAGTTCTTCTTCGACAAAAAGAGAAAAGAAGTTGTGAAAAGGGAGTTCTGCCAGGATGAAGGATCAACTTCCAAAAAATTCAAAGTGATGACCGATGGAAAGAACAAAAAGAGTGATGAATTCGTCACAGAGATTGTAGGAACGCTGGGAGCGTATGCGTCAGCGAATCAATTCTCGGTCGCGATGTTGAAAAATCATCTCAAGAGAAATAATCGTCTGATCAAGACTCTAGAAGCCCGAGTAGCTTCGGCTGTAGAAAGCGCTAAGAATCAGGCGAGTGGATAAATAGAACTGGCTCGATTGGCCGATAAAAAGGAAATAGAAGTCCTCAAAACCAAATTGGAACAAGCAAATTCAGTGATCTGAGATGGTCGGATATAGTCGGGTCAGCAGAGGAGTATGATCATAGAGCTGCAGGCTCAGTTAGAGGTCACTGAAATCAAGGTGATCGACATCGAGATTTTTAAATCCCGAGCGATCGATATTCGGAGCAGGATCTCTTCTGCGCAACAGAGTTTGCTAGACAAAGTGGGAGAGATTCGAGAAGATTGCCTGTTAATGCATCGGATTTTTGAGAATCTGATTGTCAAAGAAAGAACTGTAGAAGTTGCTTGGGTCACTTTTCAAGAGGCAGTGATAACTACTAACAACAAATTTTCAGCAGGTTCTACCGTACTCACCATTGCTGAACAAACTAGGGGTAATATTTTGTTAAAGGATTGGGAACATAATATTACCTTAAGCAAGAAACGAGCCCAAAAAGTAACCAATGCATTAGAATAAGCCTTCAATGCTATAGATGGTGAGTTGTTAGGGATGGAGAGTGGAGGTGACTCAGAGACATTGAAGCAAATGAATATAGATCAGATTTCCCTCGACATGAAGGAGAAGAATGAGAGATATTCAGCAGAAATCTCTAAGATGGACAGGGTAGATATGGCTCGAATTGATGAACATTTGATTCAACCTAGTGCACAAATTAGTGCCCTTGACATCATTGATGCACAAATGGGTAATAAACTTCCACAGTTAGCCCGGGAGTGATATTTTGTCGAGGCCAGCTGTCAAGCGGAGCCTTCGCAGCTTGTATCCCAGTTTGTGGACAAATGTATCATGTACACCGAATCCATGCGAAGACAAGCACCTGACACTTTTTGAAAATAGAGTAGGAGAGTGGAATGACTTCGCTCCTCCTAGCTGTCAAGCGGAGCCTTCACAACTTGTATCTCAGTTTGTGAACAAATGTATCATATGCACCGAATCACGCAAAGACAAGCACCTGACACTTTTTGAAAATAGAGTAGGAGAGGTGGAATGACTTCRCTCCTCCTAGCTRTCAAGCRGAGCCTTCACAGCTTGTATCTCAGTTTGTGAACAAATGTATCATATGCACCGAATCACGCAAAGACAAGCACCTGACACTTTTTGAAAATAGAGTAGGAGAGGTGGAGTGATTTCACTCCTCTCGATTGTAACGAAATTTATGAAACCATTGATGTTTCTAAAAGGGAGAAAAATTTGTATAAATAGATCACCAAAAGAAGAACCAGGCTGGACTTTTTGGGAATGATTGTAATAGAGTTTTTTCATTTGAGAAGTTAATACAAGCAAAATTGAAGATTTCTGATTCTGTCACGACTGTGTTACAAGTTTGTTTTGTTATGTTTCCTGTTTCATTTCGTTTCACTCTTCATAATTGATGTGTATCACTATAATTTAGTACGACCACTACTATAGTGAAAGGATTTCATTTTTCTGTAATTGTTCCTTGTCTTTCCTCTGCACCAGCTATTAGCGGGTGTAAGACCAATTTGCATTTGTAGAATTTCATATTTATTTACACTATGTCAATTATTTCTATATCGATTTCTTCTTCTGTGTATGTGTGAGTTTTCTATTGACAGTAACCTTACGTTATCTACAGTTAAACGTTTTTCTCTCACCTCACATCTTTTACTTAAAATAATACAGTTACAGAAAAGGGACTTTAGTTTGCATTCTTATTTTGTTCTTCATGCAAAAGTTTCTCTTTATTTTGACCAAATTGAAACAGCATTGAAATTTTATGTTTAAATCATTTTCATATTGGTATTGTTCCTCAATGACTATCCCTACAACAACTCAACCTAATATTCAACCCGGACTATCCAATCAAATACATATCGCTTTAAATCTTTTTGACACAATCCTTAAAACTGTGAACACTTGAGAGGAATTGGAACATTGATGGGCAGCCATTGAACAAGATATTACTACCCAGGAACAGTTGGAAGCTAGACAACGAGAACATAGAAATCCTCATTAGTTTCCCATACCGAAGGTTAGTGTAATCCTTTATCAACCTTTATCATACTTTCGGATGCCTTGACACTGTACTTTTAAGCCTTAAGTACAGACTCAGGAACAACATCTTTCTGGCACTGTTGTCGGGGAACGAAGTTAGGAAATCTTTTCCCTGGGAAAATGACAAACTATTTCATTGATAGTGTTACTCTTTGATAGTGAACATAGAGTACACACTGTTTTAAGGATTTTTTTAATCTTTCACTTGGAAACTCCACTGAAACACAAACTGGCGTCTGGTAGAAAGCATACCAGACAGAACCCGGGTGGAAAGATGATTGCGCCTGTTAATAATCCTGAAAAAAATTTAAGAGCGAGAGGCTCGTTTGAGGCAACCGCTTCAGTTAATAAACCCAAAAACCCACTTGTAAATACTAAATTCCCTTCAGAACCTCTTACTTCCTGTAGCCCTCTGTCTGATAGCAAAGATCCGGAAACAAACTACTCAGAATTTAGGAGTGAGTCACATCAAAATTTCCCATCTATAAACAAGGGAAAAGGTCCTTTGGAAAGATCGTTATCATTTGACATACCAGCCTTTCTTCAGCAAAGCTTCCCAGTTTTGCCTGATTCAAAAGAGTGTGTTACCCTCTCATTTCCTACTCTCAAGTTGATGGCAGGCATCGGAGGAGGAGGTGGAGGAAAATTGAATGTTCCTCCTCCTAGATTATTTGTGAAAGTAGCAGTGAGATACGCTCCCCTGGTTTTACCCGTTCCCCTCCATGATTTACCTGACAACTAAATCAAAAATATTCCTATGTTCACTGGGGAGGGAGATCTAACCGCAGCCGAGCATATAAACTTCTTTGACCAGTTCGCAGACATCTGTGGTGTTGATCATGAGGATGTCTATTCGATACTACTTGTCCAGACCTTCGAAGGACAGGTCCAAACTTGGTTTTGAAGTCTTCCTGCAGCTTCTATTCGAACATATGACGCCTTGAAAGATGCTTTCCTCAGACAATGGGGAGAGAGAAAGGATCACTTATATTACCTTACCGAGTTTGGGTCCCTAAAGAAAAAGAACTCAGAATTTATTCTGAGATTTAACAAACTTTATAATAAAATTCCAGCTGCTGTTAAACCTTCCAAACCCTCAGCCAAAGTAACTTTTGCGGGAGCTTTCGAACCTGATTTTGCATTGATTTTGTGAGAAAGAAGAGGAGCCACCTTGAATAGAATGCAAGACGATGCTGTCGAAATAGAATCTAATATGATGGCTTCAGGTAAGTTAAAGGCTAAAGTAGAAACAATCAACCGTGAAAATAGACGCTATAGGGAACCAGCGGGTCCTTCCGGGTCAAATAGATACACTGATGACATAGTAGATGATATGGCCCGAGTAATTAAAGAATTGTTTAACAAAATATCTAGGATGGAGTTGGATCAGGCTAAAGCTGATTCTTCTAACAAAAAGGACTTCAGGAGAAACCCAAATCCTCAAAATCAACAGAGGCAAATAAAGAATGAAGATCAAAAAATACAAGCTCCACTAAAAAATGAAAATTTTATAGGAGCAAATGACCTCCAAGATTTCGGAGATTCGGAAGATGAAGTCGCATGTTTCGGTAATGAATGTTCGCAGTCATTTTTGACCAGGGAAGACTATGAGAAGTTTTCAAATACCCCTCAACCGTCAAATGAAGAGGAAGAAGATGATCATACTGACCTCCACGTATCTCAACCAGAAACAAAAATGATAGCGACTGATTTTCAACCCAAATACAATCTGAGATCTAAAAATAAGCCTACCTCAATCGACCAACCTAAGAGAATCATGCAAAGAGGTCAACCTCATGAACCTCCCTTGGAAGAGACATTGTTAACCAGCAATAAAGTCAAGATAGCAAATACTCAAGAGTCTGAGGTGAAAAAAGCTAAAACCCAAACAAAGGAAATAGGACCGATAGATAAAGTTACATCTTCGACTAAGATCATGAGTGATAAAGAGATCTAGACAAACAAGTCGGAAAGAAAAAGCCTGGAAGTCTCAACCAAAGAATCAGACAAGGTAAATGCATCTTTCAATTTTGAAAATGAATTAAATAAAATTAAGATACCGATTCCTTTGGTAGAATTAGCAAAAAACCCCACTTATCAGAAACAAATTGACAAAGTGATGGGTGTTTATGAGCCAGAAAGTCACTTTGACATTATCAACCTAGAAGATGACAGACCTAACATCACCTTTGGTCCTCATTTTGAGGGATCCAAGGACAACGTCGCTCCTTTCTATATCACCCTAAATATGAATGATCAATTACTGCATAACTGCATGTTAGACTCCGGGGCTTCACATAATGTTATGACCAAAGTTATAATGGAGAGGTTGGGGCTCCAGATCACTAGACCCTATGGAAACATATACTCTTTTGATTCGAGAAAGGTTAAATGTATGGGAATGATAAAATATTTGGTAGTTACCCTGGCTCAGGTCCCGGTCAAGAGTATCCTGATGGATGTGGTTATCGTAGATATTCCCCCCAAATATAGTATGTTGTTATCCAGATCATGGGGAGCCAAGTTGGGGGGTTCTCTACAATTGGACATGTCATATGCCACAATCCCAATCTTTGCTGGTCAATTTACCCATTTGTACTGAGAAACAAGATTAGCGTATACTATCAGCGATCCTCAGAACCCAAATAACTTTCCCATTTACATTGCAGACCAAGATCTAGGGAATTGCATATTGTCATTTGATGATGGTTTAGATGGGTGTCCAGAAGAACTTGATATGAAGCAGGAAGATCTCAGCCCCTTGAAAGAAGAGATGTGCAAAAATGGTATCTGGAAGATGTACTTCGATGGAGCTTCATCTTCTGAAGGGGCTGGTGCTGGCATACTTTTGGTAGCACCTGAAGGCAAGTTTATTGTTCCTTTCTCATATCGTTTGCAGTGGGACATAGATTACACCAATAATGTATGTGAGTATGAAGCCTTAATCTTAGGTTTAGAAGTTGCAAAGAAGTTAAACATAAAAAATTTGGAGGTTTACGGTGACACTGAATTGATAGTAAGACAAATAAACCGACAATACCTAGCCAAACATCCCAGACTAAGAACATACATAAATTGTGCTTGGGATTTGATGGAGAATTTTTTCTCATCTATAAAAGTCCATTTTATTCCTCGCACAAAGAATTTACATGCTGACGCATTGGCTAAGGTAGCCTCAACCTTTTCTCCTCCCACGAATGTTAAACTGAAATATCATATTGAAATCAAATATAAACCCTCTATACCAGACAATGTCCGACACTGGCAGGTCTTTGAAGATGACAAACAAATTCATAAATTTCTTATGGCAATAGGTGATTTCTCTGAAACCCATCCAGACAAAGAAAACTAAAATGACCCGATGTGGATTATGCAAGAAGAGGAAGATCCTGAAACCTTCCGAGAAAAAATAGCCGATCATCGCATGTTGGTCCTTAAAAATAACCAAATCCCGAAAGGCTTAATTCCTTTGGAAAGACTTTTCGATCAGAACGACATACCTGTGAAGTCCACTTTGCAGCCCCAACCAGAAGAAGTGGAGGACTGCGACATAGGAACTGAAAAAGAGTACAGGATAGTAAAGATATCTAAATTCCTCCTTCCTAAGGTAAAAGACCAGTACAGAGACCTACTCAGACAATATAAAGATGTTTTCACCTGGTCCTATGATGAGCTTCGAACATATGATACTTCTATAATTGACCACAAGATACCTTTGAAGCCCGGATTTAAACCTTTTAGGCAAAAGCTCAGGCAGTTTAACCCCATTTTGTTGCCCGTTATTGAAAAGGAAGTTAAGAAGCTCTTAGATGCGAAAATAATTGTACCTCTAAGGTACTCAGACTGGGTGACAAATTTGGTCCCTGTCAGAAAAAAGAATGGAGAAATCAGATTGTGTGTGGATTTTCGGACCTTGAACAAATCCTCTCTTAAGGATAATTATCCGCTTCCTAAAATGGACCACGTCCTAGAAAGGGTAGTTGGAGAAAATTGAATGTCTATGATAGATGGGTTTTCTAGGTACAACCAAATCGCCATGAATGAGAAAGATGGAGAAAAAACCGCTTTCACCACACCATGGGGTACATTCATGTATGATAAAATGCCTTTTGGTTTGATGAATGCAGGGGCTACCTTCCAGCGCGCTATGGACATCGCTTTCATCGAAGAAAGAGACAAGTTCATAGTAATCTACCTTGACGATTTGACGGTTTTCTCTAAAATCGATGAAGAACATTTGATCCATTTAAAACAGACTTTCGTAAAATGCCGCAGGTATGGCCTATCTTTGAACCCAAAGAAATCACATTTCACTATGCAGGAAGGTAAGCTTCTGGGGCATATCGTATTTAAAGATGGGATCATAATCGATCCTAAGAGAATTGAAGCAATACAAACTATCAATATCCCTAGAAACGTTAAAGAAATTCAATCTTTCTTAGGTACAATAAATTTTCTACGAAGGTTTATACCAAATTTTGCTGAGATTGTCAAATTGATCACAGGAATGCTGAAGAAAGATAGTAGAGTAAATTGGACGACCGAGGCTAAAGCATCGTTCGAGCATATTAAAAAAGTCATCAGTGAGGCACCTGTGTTAACAAGCCCAGATTACTTGAAATATTTCCTCATCTTCTCATTCGCTTCTGAACATACTATCGCCACAGTGTTACTGCAAAAAGATGATGAAGGTTTTGAACGCCCGATCGCATTTTTTAGCAAGAGCCTTAGAGACACCGAACTAAAATATGATATAATAGAAAAACAGGCGTACGCAATGGTGAAAGCGCTAAAAGCATTCAAAACTTATGTTCTGCATTCAAAAATTATCGTGTATGTGCCAACCAGTGCTGTGAAGGATATATTGGTACAACCGGATAGTGATGGAAAACGAGGGCGTTGGCTCGCTAAAATACAAGAATTTGATCTAGAAATCAAGCCTACTAAATTGATAAAGGGAAAGGGTCTAGCCAAACTCTTGGCTGAGTCGAACCTTAGAGCTCTGGACATCAATTGCCTACAAGGGGAAGACAGAGACACACGTTTGCAAGAGCTGGATGACCAGACATATCCAAGCAAAGTTGAAGAAAAATTCATGTCGTCAGGCTGGTATAAAGATATAGTTTTCTATTTGTTAAACCTAAAATGTCCATATGGACCAACACCAGCCAAATACAGAACTTTAAAACTCCATGATATAAAATATTGCATCTCCGAAAATCAATTATACTGGAAGGATCCACTCGGGTTCTTACTGGTCTGTCTGGTTGAGTCAAAAACTCCATGGGTTATAGAAGAATTTCATGAAAGAATCTGTGGAGGACACCATGCATGGAGATCCATAGCCTACAAGATCTTGAGGGTCGGATACTATTGGCCGAAACTATTTTAGGACGTCAATGCCAAAGTACGTGCCTGTTATTTGTGTCAAATATTCACTGGTAAGCAGAAACTCCCTGCACTACCACTCGTTCCAGTCAAAACTGAAGCCCCATTTCAACAATGGGGATTAGACTTCATAGGGGAAATTAATCCCCATTCCAGTGCTCAGCATAAATGGATCTTAACAACCACAAATTATTTTACAAAGTGGGTGGAAGCAATTCCAACCAAAAGGGAAATAGACTCGGTGATGATCGACTTCTTGGAAGATAACATCTTGTGAAGATTCGGATGTCCCCGAAAGATTATCACCGACAACGCCCAGGCCTTCAAGTCCATGGCTATGATCGACTTCTGCCAGAAGTACAGTATCGTTCTCATCCATTCCACTACTTATTACCCTCAGGGAAATGGGATGGCTAAATCATCTAACAAGAGCTTGGTAAACGTAATAAAAAAAGTACTGAATGAAAACAAGAGGTCCTGGCATGTACATTTGAAGTACGCGTTGTGGGCAAACCGCATCAGCACTAAAAGGTTTATCGACATTTCGTTGTTTCAGATGGTATATGGGACCGAGGTGGTTATTCCTATAAACTTAGCATTGCCAGTGATGAAATTATGGCAGGATCAAAACGAAGAACTCAATCATGTAACCAGAAGAATTAACCAACTGATTGAGGTTCAACAACTCAGAGTGGAGGTTGATGAGAAGATGCAGAAATACCAGGACTATATGAAAGCATTGTTCGATCTCAAGGCAAAGAACAGAGATTTCCTCCCAGGTGACTTGGTGTTAAGATGGGATACGAGGAGAGAAGAAGCCGCTAAGCATGGCAAATTTGACCACCTTTGGTATGGACCATTCAGGGTCTCGGCTCCAGAAGGAAAAAATTCCTTTCTTCTGGAAAATATTGATGGAGAAGTTCTCAGCACCCTTGTCAACGGGCGGTACTTAAAGCACTACATGATGTGACAGTCATCGGATAAAAAAGAAATAAAATGAAATAAAAAATTATATGTATATATTTATAAATAAATAAATTTTATTATGAGTTTTTGTACATAATTATGTTTTCATTCCTAAACTCTCAACCCATTTTCAATAAAATTTGTATTTGTTGTTGCAGGATTCTAGTTGCAGACGAAACTAGATGAAAAAATAATATGCAGGTCGGTGTTGGGAATAGAACGACATAAAACAAGTGATACATAAGATAATTCATAGTCCACAAAGAAATTGAAAGAAAAGACAGAGGTGAGTTTTCTCAATACACATGTCATAAAAGGATGTTTTAGCAATCTAAGGTAATATTGTTCAAATTGCAATATAAAAGATTAGATAATAGGATTATTTTTGGCTTCATAATCCTTGAACTAAATAATTCGAATGAATATATTAAACCCATAAAAAAGTCAGTCATAATTTTTGTTCCTAGATATATCCGAAAACCAGTCCTAAACTGTTGTGACCTTTTGTATATTAATCCATTGAATTGTTGCCTTGTTTTCTGTCTATATTTGGGCCTAAATTTTAGTGAGTCACTATCTTCCCGAGTCTTTGTGAAGGGGTAAAGGTTTTTCATTTTAAACCTCAGGGGTTCCAAAGCAAATCCTAATAAGAAAGCCGGTCTTCACAACTACTTGATCTTCTGCTAAGCTAAGGAACGTTTATAGCGATCCTAACTTCTTTCCTAGGTTTTTCAACAGCGTTGGAAGAATCAAAGCTTGCTTGAACAGGACGTTCCTTAAATTTTTTATTATTCTCCCCTTTTTTCCCTAAGAAAGAAAGGTCTTGTGAGGGTCAAAGAAAGGTTGATACCAAGTAATCAAAATAAGTTGACAGACCTCTGATAAAAAATATTACACAGATCTCAGCCCTGATATAAACTGATTGCTCCCATCTTCGTGTTTTAAAAGTAAATACTAAGACAGGTGGTGAAAGGAAATTCAGAAATGATTGCCCCCACCTAGTCCATTAAGACAATGAAAGGAAATTCAGAAATGATTTCCCTCGTCTTAGCGTTTAAATGCATAAATATTGTCCGAAGTGGTGAAAAGAAATTCAGTTGAAAAGGGGTTAGACAACTTCACCGGGGTACTGAACAGGCTCGTTGGTAGTGAAGCAATGTCTGAGAGATATGTAAGGCTATTACACATAAATATCAATCTACTCTGGTAACCAAATTTCTGAAATCCTGATCATTTCCCCAAATTCCGATGGGACTTCCCAATTTAAAACTGTATAATAGCATTCTTTTAATGCAAGTTGAGAATTGTAAGATCTGTTGAATATCCTAGGGTCATTTTGACTGTCTTAAAGCGTATCCTAAGTTAGTAGTGAGAAAGGGAAAGTTGTGGAAGAGACTTCAGCTATGTTTGGAAAGAGTATCTGAGTTCAAAAAAAATTCTGGGGTACCAAGCGAAGATTTCCTCCCCCTTTCTATCTTTTTCCTTGTATTTTTCTGTTGATTTTAGCCTTTGACTCCATTTACCCAATATTGGCACCTGGTCTACTATTCTTCCCGCCTCACAGGGAAGCGGGATCCCTAGTTGGAGCCTATGTTGGAGCCACCCTTGTTTTTCACCTCGCGCAATTTTCAATTTTTGATACTTGAGATCTAAAGTTGTTTTTCTTTTCCTTCTGAAATCTTAAAACTCTGAAATCTTGTCGCCTGGATAGCAATGCTTTTTCAATTTCAAAAAAGATCCATTTTTCGCAAGTATGTTTTCTCTTTTGTTTTATTTTGGGATATCGCAAGTTGGATACTTCAATCTTTGAATTCATAAGTCCCGAGACGCGAAACTGCGAATTCGTTTTTGTTTTTTTCGTGCAAAACATTAACTAAGGTAAAACTTTTAACTCATGAGTATGCATTTTCGGGAATTCGCAACTCGACATTCGTCGAACCTAAGTTTTTGTTTTTACAACCCTAAGAGCCAAGAACACAATAACTTTTGTGATAACCTTGGTCAAGGACTAAAGGTAAAAAACTAACCATGGTTAAATTTGGTTCTTGGCACATCGCCACTCGACACTTTCTCTCATAAAGTTAAGGTGTCCAAAACCCTGATTCATGAAGTTGCGACATGATTATAGCAAGATTAATTAGTCGCCTAATCCAAGATTACCTTCTCATAATTTGAGCCTTAATTATCGCCACATCGCGATATCACGACTCTGCATATCATTCTCCCAAAAAGTCTGTCTTCGAATTCCCGAGTCACGATATGGCTAAGAAATTAATTATATAATTAAGGATGTGCCAAATCACGGTTACTGTTAATTAAGCTAAAATCAGCATTCGTAGCCTCGTGAGTTGAAGAGTCAAAATGTTAAAAGAAAATTGACGATGTGACGAACAGTGAGAAAATGATTTAAGTTGCTAAGATTTGATTTTTTAAAATTTAAACAAGATACGTCCCGCATATCGAGGTTTGCACACTCCAAGAGGTAATTACTTGCTCTCCATAACCCGACTGCCTGTCAAGCCGCCGAACATTGATGACATCAATGAAGAATTAGGGTAAATCTATGAATAAATAAGATCGGATTTATGCAATAAATTTGTTTCCATTTGCGACTTGACAGATTTATTTCAAATATACGAGAGTTTCATTCTATTTTAACATTTATCATAAGCGCACAGAGCTCACCTTTCTCTGAGCGAACTAATTTCTACATGTATACACAGGTCTATCACAGAAGAGTGAAAAAGCAAGCTTCAACCATGGCTCCACGGAAAGCTGCGAAGGCAAAGGTCGAAATCGTAACGCAGGGTTTCGACACTGTCTCTGATACTTCACCTCGGACTGGCGGTTCAGTACCCAACTGGTCATTTTTTTTCAGATATTCTTCAATCTGAATTGGTGAATTACTCAGACTCTAATGACAATGATAACGAAAAATATGACTTGAACACGAAATACAAGATAGTTGTTCAGTCGAGAATGCACCTGGTTGCAACCAGACCACGATTGCTCCCATACTACGACATGATCCGATGGGCATTGGATCACATAGACCTACCCACCAGAACTATCATAAGTGACCAACAGACCATGGTCGGAACTTTCAGACCAGCACATATCCAAAACATGTACAAGCTCCCAGCAACTTCTGAATACACATATAATGTTGAATTCCTGGAGGAATTCAAAAAGGAGGAGTGCACAGAATATGAAAAAACTATGCCAGGTTTGATAAAGGATTGGGTTTCGTGCTCCGCGACATTTAGAGCGAATGACAAGGGCATGTATTCAATTGCTTCGCTGGAGCCACAATATATGTATGTGGAAATGATGACATGTCAACTGTTCAGAAGGGAGGATACTTCACATTTCTACATTGCGTGGGTACCTCTCATATTTTGGGTAGCAGAAGGTTGCTCATTTAATTGGGCGAAGATACTCTCGGATAGTTTGTTCAACCGGATTATAGAGTACAGGAAGCAGAAAGCAGCTGGGGGACCATCCGCATTCTTCATGTCTGCGTATATCATGGACACAATATGCTCCATGACACCTTTCCCTTTGATGAATTGGGCTTGGAGTCCAACCCAAGAAAAAACTGTGCATGAATATCATGACAAACTGTGGGAAAATAAAGCAAATGAATTTATTTATGAGATTTTCAACTGGGTGATGGTTCCCTTGCACATCGCCATTTTTGGTCGTTCGCCACCGTGCATCTCAGATAGCATTGCTGCAAATCTAAAGGGTATCACGGACTGGTACGTAGAAGCAAAGTTTTCCTATTTCAGAGTGTTCGGAGCTATAGTTCCCTCGTTTGCGCTACCACTATTTATTCCCAACAAGCTGGCCTATCGCGAGATTGCTTGATAAACAATGATCGGCGTAGTGAGTAAAGAGCTCAAAGCATCATCAAAGAAGGTATGGTCGTTTTTCCCCGTTCGACTAAATTCTTATTCATTATTGGATTTTGGACATGCTAAGGCTGAAGCTGCAACTTTAGAAGACTTGAGTTTGGTCTCTATTGAGTATAAAACGCATGATCCTCAGAAAATTGTAAGCGCCCATCTGTCAAATTATGGGTTGAAGAAGTTTGAACATGAGTGTTCACCCTCAGATGTTATTTTCCGAGGGGCGAGGTCTTATGGGGAAGTGCTAGTTCAAATCAAATCTTTAGCACCTGAAGACATGACCTCTGTTTTAAAGTTTCAGGAGCATAAAAAAAGATGTCTTCCCGCTGTGCTAGGAGGTTTGGGTCTTTCCAAGGATAAAGAGAAGGAAGATGAAAGTTCTGAGGGCCAAACTTCTAACCCCAAAAAATGTCAGGAAGGGGAGCAAGAGAAGAATCCCAAAACAGAAAAAGAAACTACTGACCCACCCAAGGAACATAGTCCAGAGGTGGAAGTAAGAAACACAGACTCGCCAGAAACTCAGAATACAGAGACTGAGACGAAGACCTATGATCCTCCGAAGGAACAAGACTCACTCGGCACACCAGGAAAGGCGGCAAAGCAAATTGGGGAACCCATCACTTCTGTCACCCCTTTGCAGTCAACGGAAGGAAACATAGGAGAAGGATGGATTTTTAGTGAAGAACTAAGGCCCATCAGAGCAGAAGAACTTCCTCCCAATGAGTTATTCTTCGACAAAAAGAGAAAAGCAGTTGTGAAAAGGGAGTTCTTCCAGGATGAAGGATCAACTGCCAAAAAATTCAAAGTGATGACCGATGGAAAGAACAAAAAGAGTGATGAATTCGCCACAAAGATCGCAGGAATGCTGGGAGGATATGCGTTAGCGAATCAATTCTCAGTCACGATGTTAAAAAATCAGCTCAAGAGAAAGAATCGCCTGATCAAGACTCTCGAAGCCCGAGTAGCTTCGGCTGTAAAAAGTGCTAAGAATCAGGCGAGTGGAGAAATAGAACTGGCCCAATTGGTCGATAAAAAGGAAATAGAAGTCCTCAAAACCAAATTGGAACAAGCGAATTCAGTCATCCGAGATGGTCAGATACAGTCAGGTCAGCAGAGGAGTATGATCACAGAGCTGCAGGCTCAGTTAGAGGTCGCTGAAAGCAAGGTGATCGACATCGATATTTTTAAATCCCGAGCGATCGATATTCGGATCAGGATCTCTTTTGTGCAACAGAGTCTGCTAGACAAAGTGGGAGAGATTCGAGAAGATTGCCTGTTAATGCATCAGATTTCTGAGAATTTGATTGTCAAAGAAAGAAATGCAGAAGCTGCTCGGGTCGATTTTCAAGAGGTAGTGATAACTACTAACAACAGATTTTCAGCAGGTTCTCCCGAACTCACCATTGCTGAAAAAACTAGGGGTAATATTTTGTTAAAGGATTGGGAACATAATATTACCTTAAGTAAGGAACATGCCCAAAAAGTAACCAATGCATTAGAAGAAGCCTTCAATGCTATATATGGTGAGCTGTTAGGGATGGAGAGTGGAGGTGACTCAGAGACATTGAGGCAAATGAATATAGATCAGATTTCCCTCGACATGAAGGAGAAGAATGAGAGAGATTCGACGGAAATCTCTAAGATGGACAGGGTAGATATGGCTCGAATTGATGAACATTTGATTCAACCTAGCGCACAACTCAGTGCCCTTGACATCATTGATGCACAAATGGGTAATAAACTTCCACAGTTATCCCGGGAGTGCTATTTTGCCGAGGGCAGCTGTCAAGCGGAGCCTTCGCAGCTTGTATCCCAGTTTGTGGACAAATGTATCATGTACACCGAATCCATGCGAAGACAAGCACCTGACACTTTTTGAAAATAGAGTAGGAGAGGTGGAATGACTTCACTCCTCCTAGCTGTCAAGCGGAGCCTTCACAGCTTGTATCTCAGTTTGTGAACAAATGTATCATATGCACCGAATCACGCAAAGACAAGCACCTGACACATTTTGAAAATAGAGTAGGAGAGGTGGAGTGATTTCGCTCCTCTCGATTGTAACGACATTTATGAAACCATTGATGTTTCTAAAAGGGAGAAAAATTTGTATAAATAGATCACCAAAAGAAGAACCAGGATGGACTTTTTGGGAATGATTGTAATAGAGTTTTTTCATTTGAGAAGTTAATACAAGAAAAATTGAAGATTCCCGATTCCGTCACCACTGTGTTACAAGTTTTTTTTGTTATGTTTCCTGTTTCATTTCGTTTCACTCTTCATAATTGATGTGTATCACTATAATTTAGTACGACCACTACTATAGTGAAAGTATTTCATTTTTCTGTAATTGTTCCTTGTCTTTCCTCTGCACTAGCTATTAGCGGGTGTAAGACCAATTTGCATTTGCAGAATTTCATATTTATTTACACTGTGTCAATTATTTCTATATCGATTTCTTCTTCTGTGTATGTGTGAGTTTTCTATTGACAGTAACCTTACATTATCTATAGTTAAATGTTTTTCTCTCACCTCATATATTTTACTTAAAATAATACAGTTATGGAAAAGGGCCTTCAGTTTGCATTCTTATTTTGTTCTTCATGCAAAAGTTTCTCTTTATTTTGACCAAATTGAAACAGCATTGAAATTTTCTGTTTAAATCATTTTCATATTGGTACTGTTCCTCAATGACCGTCCCTGCAGCAACTCAACCTAATATTCAACCCAGACTATCCAATCGAATACATATCGCTTTATATCTTTTTGACACAATCCTTAAAATTGCGAACACCCGGGAGGAATTGGAACGTTCATGGGCAGCCATTGAACAAGATATTATTACCCAGGAATAGTTGGAAGCTGGACAACGAGAATGTAGAAATCCTCATTAGTTTCCCATATCGAAGGTTAGTGTAATCCTTTATCAACCTTTATCATACTTTTGGATGCCTTGACACTGTACTTTTAAGCCTTCAGTACAGACTTAGGAACAACACTGGGCATAATCAATTTCATTCCCAAATCAAATTTAAACAATATATGAATCAAACTCATTATACGTTCAAACGATGCAAATTGATTGGTTTTGTCTATTTATTCGCAATTTGGTTATGCAATAACAGAATGGTATTTGAACTGGTCAAAAGGACATGGTATATAAAATCACAACAGTTAACCATAATTGCCAACCATATCGTATATAACCAATTCGAAATGAGATATTGACTGTGTTCAAAATTGGAATACCAGAAACGACCCATGTTTAGAAAAAATATTAACAAATTCAATAATCGACAGAGTATTCAATTGAAGCTAAATTAAAACAAACAAATCTATCCCACGATCAATCGAATCAAAGCCAAATCCAATCGAATCTTAAAGCAATAACGAAATTTGATTCATCAAAAACAAAATTATATACAATAATGCATGCTTAGGTGACAAAGCAAATCCACGGTGTAAATAGAGCTATGGGTTTATCATATAAATAGGTGATAATCATACCAGTGAGGTTACTTGAGCTATGCCAACTTTGAATTGATGACCGCTGTACCCGACTCCACGTTCTTAAACAAAATCAAACATGTTGTTCGTTGTTTCTTATCCATGGATGGCATCTTTGCCTTTTGACTGGTGAGACTTGCAACTTGATCCTCCAAAGTATGAATTCTAGATTGCAACATTGGCACGTCAAGGTAATACCTTTCTAACCATGAGCCACACTGATCACATGGTGGAGCAGCTGGTTCGGATAGAATGGGAAGGGGTTTCGACGAGTCACCAAGGGTTTCACAAGGCATTTTGATGCCTGGAAAATTAGGGTCACTTTGCAAACAAGGTGGCAGGTTATTCACAAAATCGTATGAGGGTTTGTCACACAGACCTTCAGAATAGGGATACTCACTTGCTAGGTAACGTTCAACCTCTGAGTCAGAATCTTCACTCAGCATAATAGGGTCGGGCTTGACATGAACTTTCGGTTTGTTTCTTGCCATGCAAGACATTAACCTGGCATTCTTCTTGCCTTTGGAATTTGTAATAGGTTTGGCCTTAGGCCTTTTAGCTACGGGTTTAACATTTTCCATATCCTGGGTAATAGAATCTGGTAGGTCAATAGGAAAGTCAAGTAGGAGTTTAGGTAACAGAGCACTGTAAGGCACAGGGGGTACTGACTTGCTCTCGCTCACCACAGGTTGGTCAACTTGTGGTGGGCTTGAGTCCTCGAAATTATTGCGCATAAGAAAATCATTCCAACAGTCACATTGTAACCCCAAATGACAAACCACAAGCATTTTAATTAACCCAAAATGAAATAGACTGTTATCGGCCTGGTTCCTCTTATATCTTTTAGACATCTTAAACAGACTCCTATGCAGGTAGTAAGGCATATTAAGATCATAGCCCATGAAAACCATCAATAGCTGAAGGTGATACAAGAAAATGAAACCATACCTGCCCTCGCAGGTGATGAATTTTTTGGTTATCATCTGCAAGTCGTGCCAGCATTGATTAAGCATATTCATGGGAAAAACTTTGTCACAAGATCTCACTCTTCGTAACTGTAAGAGAAATGTCCATGGGACATCTTCCACTTTGCAATTTTTTGACCATCTCTGTCCGACAGCAGGCAGACCAGTAGCTAAACTGAGAAATTGCTCATCAATTTCTAATTGCACATCACCAACCTTGGCTCGGCAGCCATCAAAGGTTAATGAAAATTGCCGAGCCACGCTAGGGTTATAGCCATCAAACTTTTGTATGAACGGGAGCCATCCAAATTCCTCAAGGTCACTGTAAGCATCGTCGAACATCAACAATGCCTGGCTCCCATTGGGTTCAGCCCTTACGACTGAAGCCATGGTGTGGGCACATGGTAGGGTTCGGTTAAACACACAGGAGAAATATCGCTTAGGCTAACAGGTGAGAACGATGAAAGGGGAGGAAAATCAATATGCGCATGCGAAGGTGGTGGGTTAGTTCACCGCCATGCAAAACATTAATGGTAGAGTACAACATTGTTCCATCAATCATGAACCAAAATATTCATCCATCCCAAGATTTAAATGGTGAATGATAATATACCAATGTGCCAATCTATGGTTTGAAACCATGGATGTCCAACGTTAAATCAAACCCGTAAATTAAACATACGCCAAGCAATAATTCAAACCATAAAATCAAAACCCAAAAGTTTAATCATTGTGCCATTGCATAACTTCAAACCATTTCCATTCAATATAAAATCAAACTCATACGTTACCCATGCGCTTATTGCATAATGTGTAATCAAAACTTATAAAACATTGTGACAAGAGATTTCATAAAATCGATAAGCCAAGAGTTTATAATAGTAAGGGTCACATCATATAAAAATCAACCATGAACCTTATATAACCAAGTATAATTCATAAATTAACATGCTCAATGCCTTATCAATTAAATAAAAGTCAGGTTGCGCAATCGAAGCAAGAATGTCATAGTTTGAAAAATCTTTTCTGCCACATAGTAATAAACCAAAGGTAAGTGCCTTTCAGAATATCAATAAAAGACTATGACAGTCCAAATAACGATGGAGGAGTTTTCATGCTTTCAGTCGTGAAAAAATAAATCGAAACCAATTTGCAAATGTCGCATGAAATAAAAATGTCTTCTGTTGGAAAAATGCGACAGAAATTTGAAGTTCAAGAGACATAGGTGTAGGCAGCTTTTAGGGAAATTGAAAAAATTGTATTGGCTGCCAACAATGGCGACACACTAGGAGAAGCAGTTATCTCTGTCGAAAGAAACAAATTCAAATTAGGACGATAAAGAAAAATTCAACTCAAAAACAACCATCAGAAAATCGTACAAACATCATCATTTACTATTTTTTCCAGCGATGTTTTAAAAGAGGAAAACTAATAACAGTCTTAAGATCGGTAAGTCACGATATTAATGATAAAATATTCAATACTGTTGGCATGGCCACTTCTGCCAGCAGGCATCCATAGCCTCGACAGGGTTGCCATTTAACCCACTCGAATGTCTATATCTTGTCAAGAAGTTCTAGATCAGAATAAAGGATTTAAAAGAGGTTTCTTATATTTTTTTCAGATTTTCGTGTACCCGACATTGCTTCGCTGCCAGCAGGCCTGTTCAGTACCCTGACGAAGTTGTCTTGGCACCATGCTTGCATTTACCTGCTGCCAGCAGACCTGTTCAGTATCCCGACGGGTTTACAAACATTTACCACAACTCTTATTTTATTTTTTTATTTTTCTTTTGTGTATAGTTGAGTGGGGTGACGCTGAAAAATCTTGGTATTTTATAATATTTTTTAGACCTCATTAGAATTTTTTTTATACTGTCCTTTATCCAGCTTCGGAAATGTTTTATTTCTAAAACAACTTACTATGACAGGGAGACATCCTTTTGAGTCATTCCTTTATGGAAAAGGGACAACGTAAAAAGATAATAGATGATCATGACAAACTTTGCTCAGAGATTGAAATTAGTAAACTTCTTTCAAACAACAAAATTTTCCAACATAAATATCATTTTTAGACATATATCACTGATGTTTTTACAACCTTTCAGAAGTTATTTCAGCGAAGAGATTTTCCTATGGTCTTTGTCTGAATAGCTCAGTACACAGGTATGCATATGTTTCAAAAACATGAAAACTGATCAATCAAAATAAAAAATGAAAACAAAGGCAAAAATAAAAACAAAAGGAAATATTTACATAATATACAAGGGTAGTAATAAAGCAAAGTATATGTTCAGGGCTTGGCAATTCACCAGATAGGTGTCAAGCTTCCCTTCAAGATTATGCAATCGAAAGGAACTAGGACCCAACTTTTCAGCAATAAAAAATGGCCCAAGCCACAAATTTTGAAACTTGGTATGCTCACCCTTTCA
>JZKD02S2334068.1:2101599-2118086 GCA_000966675.3 Picea glauca
TATTCTGCAATATTGTTAGTACATTCAAATTCTAGCCTACAAGCCAATAATGTTTTATTACCTGCCGGATCGATAATGATGCATCCTGCACCAGCTCCTTCTTTAGACTTGGAACCGTCAAAGTATAGAGACCAAATTTGATTTCCATCGGGCTTGTGGGACTGTTGCATAGAAGCTATTGGTTGCATACATGCTTTGATCTCAGATTGTTGTTGCGGATTGTTGATAGGTCAAGCTTCAGCCGTGAAATTTCTGAAGAAGTTGTCCATTCCTTGGACTTCAGGTGAATCAGCTGGAGGTGTATATGGTTCATTGGGGTCATTCAAGTCTGTTACCATGAACTTGAGGTAACACTCACGATTCACCCTGATTTTGTTGGGCTTACCATTTTCTGGAAGCCATAAGTGAGACCAGTCCGTTGTGAAGTAACCATGTAGCTGCTCCGACCAGTCCCTGCTCAAAAACAGACCATACACTTATGGAATATCCACCACAATTATATCAATAACCTGATGAACCTTTGGGTTAGACGATAATCTAACCAATACATTTTTCAGTTCTCCTATAACTTTAACATCTGTTCGATCAAGTTGTATGATTTTCAAAGAATATGGTTCTACTTCGGCGTTAATCTTCTGGCAAACAGACCAAGGCATCACATTTGACAATGCTCCTGAGTCAACCATACAATTATGCACATTTCTGTTGAAGATTTCGAAATTTAAAAGAAAAGGAGGTACATTCTTACGAGTACTTAGAGTAGTAGCTTGTGATTTCTTACTCGTGGTTTCTAATGCTACTTTATATACATTACTTGCGTTATTTACATTATTTACATTATTTACAGGCGGTACAGAAAGGTTTCCTTTATCTTGAGGATCAGGATTACCTTTTGTGGAAGTCTTTTGTGGAGCTTTTCTTTGCACAACCTTATTACCATTTGAATTACCATTCTTGCCATTGTCTGAAATATTTTGCAACATCTTATGTAACAAAAATGGAAATTTCAACAACTCATAAATAGAAATGTTAGCCCGTAATTTTTTAAGATCTTCAACAACATCATAATCTATTTTAGGGCAAGCATTACTTTGTTTAGCTCCTACTAATTTAGATAACTTTGGAGGTGAAGTTGTAGTGTTCTCAGCAGGAGGTTTGTTTGTTGTCTTGCTCCTAGTGTTGTAAGGGTGAACAGTCTCGAAGTTAGCTTGGAAGATACTATCCGAGAAGTGTCCAAAAATGTTTGGAGAAGACTCTTCTTCTTGAGTTGTTTCCTACTCGACTTCCTCTTGAGGGACTTCAGGAGGCATCAAATCATCTTGGGATCCTAGAATTGTCTGGAGAGTGCATTGCAAACTTTCTAGGTTCAAGCCTTCAGGGTCTGGATTAGGCCGGTTGGTAGGAAAAGGATTTCGGAAAGGAGGTTTGTAGGGTCCTTTACTCGAAGAGGCTTCCTTAGCCTACCCTTTTAAATCTATAACTTGATTAGATAATTTTTGTACAACTTTAGTTAAATTTTCCAAATCAGATTTTTTGGGTTGTGTTTAGTTTTGTGTAGGTCTGGGGAGAATTTCAATCTTCTTTTTGGAAGAAGAAACAGTCTCAGTTTCGTTGCTAGAAGAGTCTTTAAGACTAAGTATGTCTTTTTCAATATGAGTAGCCTCTTCAAAGGCTTCTAATAACGTGGCATTTTTAGATCGTTTCACCCAAATAGCTATACTTTGATGTAGAGCTTTCGTGTAGTAAGCTATTACAAGACTCTTAGCAGGCATAGAGTCTACAGGAATTCTATTTTTAAGCGTTAGGAATCTTTGATTAAAATCTTTGACTTTTTCTTTTGAGTTCATTTTTAAACTTGAAAGATCCATGAGTAAGAATTCTGGAGGTTTGCCATCTCCGAACTTTTCCAAAAAGCATGACTCAAACTTTTCCCAAGATACTATAGTATGAGGCTATTGGGAAAAGTACCAAGTGGACGCATTACCCTCAAAGGTGTAAGGAAACAACCTACAGACAACATCTTCATGTTCAACATTACAGACTCTGATGGCTAACATAATTTTTTTGATATGATCTTCGACTATCTGTTTTGAATCGGGATCAAACTTAGGAAGCCATTTTTTCGGGTGCTTAGGTAAAGGGTGCTGGGCTCCACGTACAGCTACAACATCCTGGTCTAACCAGGGTCTAGCAGGGTTGTTCTGATTTGCCATTGGGGTATTGGGTGTAGAAGGATGAGAAGGTGGATTACCTTCGTCAGAAGAAGAATCTCCTCCAGAAGAGGAAGGAGATGAGGGAGGTGGTGAAGGAGGTATCCCAGATCCTCCTACAGCAGGATTTGTGTTTGGATATGTAGGATTCACAGTGAGGTCTATGTCACCTAACTGTTCTCTGGTATCAAAGAAGTCTAAAGGTTGACCCCACGGGTGGTTTGGTCACCTTAAACTGGCTAAGGAACTATGTGTTTTGATAAGAGATTGACGAACGATCTCTTGGGGATCACCACCTGTAGGATTAGGGGTTGCTAGCTCAAATTTGATCTGTGGATCTTCGGTTGAAGTAGTTGTTGTTTGAGGGGGGATATTATCTTGTGAATGGAGTCTAGTCACTATAGGTGTGCGATTAGGTGGAGGAGGAGTCTTACGACCGCCTCGTGCCATTAATTAAGTTCAGGCCCTCCTTCTAGTGCCATTTGTTGACGGGAAAAATTGACCGTTCCTCAACTGGGAGAGTGGAACCGGTCTGGGGTTGTCTAAATAACCCAAGCCATTTGGAATGGACCACCCTGATGAGTTTAATGGCTCCGTTGGCCTCTCTAAGGTCTTTTAAGAAAACCAAAGAGAAAACTAATCTAACTAAGTAATCTAACTAAAATAAATAAAACTAACTAAAACTAAATAAAACTAATAAAACAAACTAAAATTAACTAAAACTAATAAAACAAACAAACTAAAAATAAAAGAAACTAACACACTAATCTAACTACTAAATCAAACTAAAACTAAATATAACTATTCTAAATATTATATACAATCTACTAATTACTATTATAATAACTCAAATCAACTATCTAATTATCAACTGTAATATTACTTATTCACAAATGTACACTATAAACAGACTACAAATTTAATTAAAACCTGTAAAACTCACGTGTTTTCTGCCCTAAGACAGCCAAGGATCTCTTTTTTGATTTTTTATATTTTATGAATAAGAAGTGAAACACTGAAATTAAACGATCTAATATATTTACTGAAATTAAACAATCTAATATAAATCTAATTAAGCTTATATCTGAATTAAACTACTTAATGAAAACAGTAAACAACAGACTAATTGACCTGAGAACGCTCCAAGTCTGCCCTGCGTATGATGACTTCAAAGCTGGTCGGAGGAGGGAAACTCACACCGGTTAGTCCATAAGCTTTTCGTAAATGATTGGTTGTGCTGCTCCTTGAAGTGTTTTACAGGACAAACAAGACATAAAAGAAAATCATAACAATCTTATGATTATAAATTCCTGCAATAAGGGAAACCTCTTATGCAAAAACTCATATATAACAATTCAATTTATGAATAAGATAAACCTGTCATTCACAAACTAAATTAACAATTGTTATGTCTTTTATCTATTTGGAAGAGACAAGATATGGATAACAGTGATTAAAATTATATCATTTTCACATGATTTAGATAGATAAAGTAGTCATAAACCATAAACAAATTGATATACACAACATGAAACAAGATGTTGATATATTGAGAAGCTAAAGTTGTGACAAAACACCAAATTCTTCTTCAGTTTGTATTATAACTCCATATCCTTGTTCTCCCACAAATGAGGATGATGATTATTACAAAAATCATAAGTATATATAGGTCTCTTCACAAGGTAAAACTTTCTTGTGGATAATATCAAATTGTTTTACATAATCTGGGAGATATCCCAAAATCACCTAAACAAAGAAAATTAAATGCAAGTGACATCTTTGAAACATCCCCTAACTGTTCAACAACTCAATTGAAAATTCGAATTTACCTGCAATAAAACACAAGTATCAAATTAGAAAGATATTTCAGTAACAAAACACTAAAAAATTGATCCTACAGACTTAGCTACAGAATCATCTGATTCTATAGCTAGTCTAAAATAACACACAGAACCAGATAGAAATCAAACGAAATATTTTTAAAACAATCCAATTTAATTTTCTTTTAATAAACATAAAATCGAATTACTAATGGTTCACACAAATTAAACAAAACCGAAAAGGATGCAATCGAAACAGGATAAGAATGCTCTATTCTTTAGTTGCCATAAAATCGGGTCAAAAGGTAACCAAATTGTTTCATATCCAACGAAATTAAGCAGTGAGTCATATCGTATAAGATGCGATGTAATCAATACAATCATAATCGATACGATCATGATCGAACACAATCATAATTGATTTGTTACGGCTGTAACACTGTGCATACGATTATAGTCAAAACGAAACATGCATAACAACATCCACCAGACTTGCCATAGACTTCATTTGTTGAGCATTAAACAGTTAACAGACATGAACAAAAATAGTAATCATAACCATCAACAACAATTGTAATCATAACTGGGTAACAATCGAATCACGATAAAGTCAAATATAGAAACAAATCATAATCCTGGGCATAATCAATTTCATTCCCAAAACAAATTTAAACAATATATGAATCAAACTGATCATACGGTCAAACGATGCGAATCGATTGGTTGTGTCTATTTATTTGCAATTTGGTTATGCAATAACAGAATGGTATTCGAACTGGCCAAAAGGACATGGAATATAAAATCATAACAGTTAACCATAATTGCCAACCATATCATATATAACCAATTTGAAATGAGATATTGACTGTGTTCAAAATTGGAATACCAGAAACGACCTGTGTTTAGAAAAAATATTAACAACTTCAATAATCGACAGAGTTTTCAATTGAATCTAAATTAAAACAATCAAATCTATCCCACGATCAATCAAATCAAAGCCAAATCCAATCGAATCTTAAAACAATAACTAAATTCGATTCATCAAAAACAAAATTATATACAATAATGCATGCTTAGGTGACAAAGCAAATCCACGGTGTAAATAGAGCTGTGGGTTTATCATATAAACAGGTGATAATCATACCAGCGAGGTTACTTGAGCTATGTGAACTTTGTATTGAAGACCGTTGTGGCCGACTCCACGTTCTTAAACAAAATCGAACCTGTTGTTCGTTGTTTCTTATCCATGGATGGCATCTTTGCCTTTTGACTGGTGAGCCTTGCAACTTGATCCTCCAGAGCATGAATTCTAGACTGCAGCATTGGCACGTCAAGGTAATACCTTTCTAACCATGAGCCACACTGATCACATGGTGGAGAAGCTGGTTCGGATAGAATGGGAGGGGGTTTCGACGAGTCACCAAGGGCTTCATAAGGCATTTTGATGCCTAGAAAATTAGGGTCACTTTGCAAACAAGGTGGCAGGTTCTTCACAAAATCGTATGAGGGTTTGTCACACAGACCTTCAGAATAGGGATACTCACTTGCCAGGTAATGTTCAACCTCTCAGTAAGAATCTTCACTCAACATAATAGGGTCGAGGTTGACAGTAACTTTCAGTTTGTTTCTTGCCATGCGAGATATTAACCGGGCATTCGTCTTGCCTTTGGAATTCGTAATAGGTTTGGCCTTAGGCCTTTTAGCCACGGGTTTAACATTTTCCATATCCTGGGTAACAGAATTGGGTAGGTCAATAGGCAAGTCGGGTAGGGGTTTAGGTAACAGAGCACTGTAAGGCACAGGGAGTACTGAGTTGCTCTCACTCACCACAGGTTTGTCAACCTGTGGTGGGCTTGAGTCCTCGAAATTATTGCGCATAAGAAAATCATTCCAAAAGTCACGGTGTAACCCCAAATGACAGACCATAAGCATTTTAATTAACCCAAAATGAAATAGACTGCTATCGGCCTGGTTCCTCTTATATCTTTTAGACATCTTAAACAAACTCCTATGCAGGTAGTAAGGCATATTAAGATCATAGCCCATGAAAACCATCAGTAGCCGAAGGTGATACAAGAAAATGAAACCATACATGCCCTCGTAGGTGATGAATTTTTTGGTTATCATCAGCAAGTCGTGCCAGCATTTCTTAAGCATATTCGTGGGCAAACCTTTGTCACAGGAGCTCACTCTTCGTGACTGGAAGAGTAATGTCCATGGGACATCTTCCACTTTGCAATTTTTTGACCATCTCTGTCCAACAGCAGGCAGACCAGTAGCTAAACTGAGAAATTGCTCATCAATTTCTAATTTCACATCACCAACCTTGGCTCGACAACCATCAAAGGTTAATGCAAATTTCCGAGCCATGCTAGGGTTATAGCCATCAAACTTTCATATGAACGAGAGCCATCTGAATTCCTCAAGGTCACTGTAAGCACCGTCGAACATCAACAATGCCTGGCTACCATTGGGTTTAGCCCTTACGACCGAAGCCATGGTGCAGGTGCATGGTAGGGTTCGGATAAACACCTAGGAGCAAAATCGCTTAGGCTAACAGGTGAGAACGATGAAAGGGGAGGCAAATCAATATGCGCGTGCGAAGGTGGTGGGTTAGTTCACTGCCATGCAAAACATTAATGGTAGAGTACAACGTTGTTCCATCAATCATGAACCAAAATATTCGGCCATCCCAAGATTTAAACGGTGAATGATAATATACCAATGTGCCAATCTATGGTTTGAAACCATGGATGTCCAACGTTAAATCAAACCCATAAATTAAACATACGCCAAGTAATAATTCAAACCATAAAATCAAAACCCAAAAGTTTAATCATTGCGCCATTTCATAACTTCAAACTATTTCCATTCAATATAAAATCAAACTCATACGTTACCCATGCGCTTGTTGCATAATGTGTAATCAAAACCTATAAAACATTGTGACAAGAGATTTCATAAAATCGATAAGCCAAGAGTTTATAATAGTAAGGGTCACATCATATAAAAACCAAAAATCAACCATTACCCTTATATAACCAAGTCTAATTCATAAATTAACATGCTCAATGCCTTATCAATTAAATAAAAGTCAGGTTGTGCAATTGAAGCAAGAATGTCATAGTTTGAAAAATCTTTTCAGCTACATAGTAATAAACCAAAGGTAAGTGCCTTTCAGAATATCAATAAAAGACTATGATATTCCAAATAACGATGGAGGAGTTTTCACGCTTTCAGTTGTGAAAAAATAAATCAAAACTAATTTGCAAATGTCGCATGAAATAAAAATGTCTTATGTTGGCAAAATGCGACAGAAATTTGAAGTTCAAGAGACATAGGTGTAAGCATCTTTTAGGGCAATTGAAAAAATTGTATTGGCTGCCAACACTTCCCTGCATAAAAAATGGCTTTGGCTTGGCTTCCCTTCAGCATAACTCTACTCTGAATTTCCTCCATGTCCTCAAACAGGCCTGGTTTTTATAGATCTGAAGTTGGTTATCCATCCCCAACTTCCTCCCAAAATCTGGGCTCAAATCCCCCTTTAAATGGCCCAAATTCCCCAAATTTTTGAAATTTTGGTTACAGAGTCAGTTTTTTGTATAGTTTTTGGGGATTTTGACTGATATTATGCCCAAAAAATCTATTTTGGGGGCATAATATCAGTCAAAATCCCCAAAAAATATACAAAAAACCCACTCTATAATCAAAATTTCAAAAATACACAGAGTAGCCCCTAAGGCTGGGTGCGTTCCCCCTTTACTAGGTCACATGGGGCCATATGGCCAAGTGCCAGCACTCCAAGTGCTATGCGTTAGCCCCCTTCACTGTTAGCTCCTGGTTTTGGGGCGCCTTCCATGGGATCTGGGCTAATCTACCCTTAGGTGCACCTAGAATTAGCCCTTGGGTGTTCTCTTGTAATGAAACCACATGTTGGGGCTTATCCCTAGCCCCCTTTCGCCATCCTTTGGATATTTGACCCCAAAACTATAGAAAAGTGGGTTTTTTTCACAAATTTGACTTTGGCAGGTTAGTAATTGAACTTTTCAAAAGACTTGGAGCTAGCCATGGGTCAGAGGTTTGAATCCCATGGACCCCCAAATACTTTTTACATTCCAACCAATAGTGAAGTGCCACGTGGATACCCATGTCTGGGCCATGTGGCACTTATTCATTTTCCAGTTGACCATTGACTTTTTCCATAGAAGAATCTGATTGTCGTGCGATATTTTTCACATTCGGAGTCTGTTTTGAGAAAGTAAATATATGGCTAGAATCGGGAGAATGAGGCAGACGGAATAGCATTGTTTTTGTCGAATTCTGAGAACTTTCATTTTTGAGCCTTTTTGAGCCCTGTCTGGCTCCTGGATCTGATTCTGGATCAGACCCATAAAAAGGTATGGCCAAACTTCCCTCTTCAGGTTGGTATGTTTTCATTGCAAGATTTCAGCCATTCAAAAGTATAGGATGTGGCTCTAGAAGACGTCAAGTTAGTTGATATTGAGTTTAAATGCCAAGATCCCCATAATATCATGGAAGATCATCTAGCTCAATACAATTTAAGGAAGTATGTGCACGATATTTCCCCTCAGGATGAATTATTCAAGGGAGTCAGGTCATATAAGGAAGTATGGAGCATAGTCTGAACTCAGTCTCTCGATCAATTATCTAGTTTCTACAATTTTCAGAAGCATAGAAATAATATTTTTCCAAATGTATTATATGGGGAGTCAATAGTAAATTCGTCTACACAGGAAGCTACGACTTAGGGCTTAGAGGCAGCAAGTTCTGACCAAAAGAGTACTGAGGAAAATCTAAAGAATACTGAAGTCTCAATGTAGGGAGTGGAGGCTTCATTACCAAACCCACCAGGCACTCAAACAAAATATTAGCTTGAAGCTTTTCAAAAAAAAGGACAAGATACATCGTTGTCTACACCAAATAAAACGACTACCAACATAGCAAAGAAACATCCATCCACAAAGATAGGTAGCCCCATTATGTCATTAACACCTTTATAGTCAATTCAAGGAAATCCCAATGCCAAAGTCATATTTATAGAGGACCCTACTCTGATTTCAGCTGAAGAAATGCCTCCTTCAGACTTATTTTTCTGTAAGAAAAGAACGACCATAGTTACAAGAGAAACACATCAAAAATATGGTACAAAATTCAAAAGGAAAGGAATGTTGTATGATGGACATGGTATATATTATACATAATTAGCTAGGGAAATGGTAGGCTCATTAGGTGCCTTTACCATGTCCAATTAGTGTTCAGTAGAAAATCTAGCGGATTAGATGAAACACAAATTTTTGTTGGAAAGGAAATTGCAAGACCAGATGACAACCATGGAAAAGGATGTACGAAATAAGATGAACAAAGAGTTTGAAAAAGTCATAGCTGATGTCAGACATCAGATCCAACAATGGAAAGCTAACATCGATGAGCTCCATCAAAACTCATAGGCCAACAGAGGGTTGGTCACTCAACATGAAGAATTAGTCAAGCAACTACAAGCCAAGATAGAATTGGTTGAAGGTACAATAGTTGATATGGAATTTTTCCAAGTTCAAGCACTGGAAGTACATGAGAAGTTGGAATCAGTCCAACAAGATATTTTTACAAAAGTGGAAGCCATTCAAAATTGTTATCGGGTGGTAGACCTTTCCCATAATAAAATTTACATTAAAGAAAGGGAAGCCCATGCAGCTCGGGCTAAGTTTCAGGAGGCTATATTTATAGTACCAAAATATGATGTATCGGCAGCTCCTCAACCGTCTCTATCTAAGCAAACCAAAGGTGACATAATTTTGAAGCCATGGGAATCAAATCTTGCTGAAAGAAAAAGATTGACTAGAGAGGTACAGAAAGATTTTCTAGAACCAATATATTCACTAGCAAAAGGGCTACTTGATGTTGAAGGAAATAATATCTTTGAAGCCCTGGGGAATATTGGCTTAGCAAGGAACCAATGTGACTCTAGGAAAAGCAAAGAAGAGGCCATCAGGATCATCCAACAAATGAACCAAATTGATCTTATACAAATAAACAAATGGATAGTAAGTACAATAATGCAATTATAGGCCACATCTTTGGGATAAAAGAAGATATAGGAAAGGTTTCCCCAGATAGAAAAGAAGTTATACATTTTTGAAGCAGATGAGGCAACTTCACCTTCTGGGTTGGTGGTAGATTTAGTGAGAAGATGCATCTAATATGTCAAATATGGGAAAGCCAACACATCTGGAAACAAGCGAGAAACATGTGCATATGACTCATATAGGTCAGGATCAGATGACAATTTTTTCCAAGATAAAGGATGAGGATAAGAAATGTCTCTGCCAGCAGACAAAGAGATAGAGGAGAAGGCCAACAAAAGTTTTCAATTTTACATATTGTAAAATTTACTATTTTTGGAATTAGGAGAAGTCCAACCATTTTGAGTTGAGATGATTTTGTATAAATACATAGATTAAAGACTTATTTCAGGCTTCTTCTTACCGTTTGTAATAGAGAAAAGTATCCTTATAGAGTATTAATACAAGTGAAGACATATATTCCAGGTTTTGTTAAATCTGGGTTATGTGTTTCTTTAGTTTTCCATTTCTCGGCATTCCTTTATGTATTCCTTGATAAATGTTTGGTTCCAATTTAGTACAACAACTACTATAATCACAAGGTCTTAATATTTTATTAAGTAAGTAGGTTTTCCTCTTCATTTACTGTGAGTAAATCAAGACCTGCTTGCTATGTAGATTACTGCATTTTGGGCATTATTCAAGGTTACACGATCTCTTTTCCTCTACTGCAAACAAGGTAGGAGTCTTCCATAATTGATGCCCTGCTCTATTTTACATTTTTGTATTTTCATCTCATAGTATTCGATATTGCAATTTCGGCTCAGATACAAAATACGACCTATGTGTTGTCAAACTGTTAATTTCATTTAGGGATTTTTTCTCATACAACTAAGGTAGAAAAAACACTTTTAAACAAACTCTCTTAAAACATTTCCTGATGCCTGACATTATTCTTTGAGCCTTAAGTTTAATCGCAGGAACAACAAGGAGTTTGCAGATCCAAACTCTCGCCTCTTCTGCTTAAATTTATGCTCAATCTTGATAGTGTATTGATAAGTTGTACCCAATGAGGTGATGTCGAGAAAATTCATTTTTGTTTGAATGTATCTATGAAAAAAACCATGGTATTTGAGCACCAGATGTCCCTCAGAGTCTTTGATACCCAATTTGGTGCATAGTCTATGGAAAATATTGGTGAAATCTAGTACTGTCTCATCCCTTTCTTGATGCAAGGTGGTCCATCTGGTGTACTAGTACTCGTAGCTTCCTACAAGGTAGTATTGTTCCTTAATGGCATCCCAAAAGGAATACCATGTAGGGGAAACCACAAATATTGTATATTATTCTATGGCCCTTTGTTCATAGTAATTATCCCACCAGTCCTTTACGTGGGGGACGACCTTGAGGAGTGCAAAAGTAATCTTTTCCCTATCAGAAAAATTGTGGTCCAAAAAATACCATTCAAAAAGATTCAACCATTTATCTACAATACTCACATATACGAGTCCTTCAAATAATGGAATACAAAAATTTACTTGTACCTTGAAGGGTGTTGCATGGTCGCTTGATGAGGATGCTTCTCTTGTGGGCAACTGCTGAAGGATATGTACAAAGTTGTCCATCATTCCATTCCTTTGTCATGCAAGGGTTTCCTTGAGCAACATTTTAAAAGGATCTCCTGCTCCATCATCTTTATTTTCATCTCCCATGGGTTATTTTTGGGCCCTGTGCAACTGATCTTGCAACGAATCGATTGGTTAGAGTCCCAACTTCTTGTACCCAAATCTTGTCAGGGACATGCACGAAGAAAAATAAATGAAGAGAAGACCACTTTGATACCACTGATCCATATTTAGAAGAGGACCAAAATAATTAATAGACTGAATACAACAAACACAAAGATATGAATAACAACAAATATATCCAATGAACAATATCTTTTATTGAATAAATGAAATAGGTTGAAACTGTAAAACTGCAGAACCGAAACACTTGCTCGAATGGTGGTAGTTATCTCTGAGAAGAGATGTGGCTACTATGTGCATCCGTTTGAGAAGAATGAATTACAATGAGGCTCCTGGGGCATTTTTGATATTACTGATGAATTCCAAAACCTTAGACATCTAAAAACCTAACCCTTGGTGCTGAAACACAAAAATTCATGTGGGCCCCTATGGATAAGTTGGTACCTCAATTTCCCAGGGTCGTAAATTTTGCATACGACCTCTGTTTTAGGCTTGTTATCACACGTTCGAAAGGTATTTTAGAGAGCTGCACATTACACCACCAAACTTTTACTCCGTCCATAGTTTGACTATGGCAAGACAAAATGACAATGTTAAGGGCTCAAAAATGGCCTTGGGTATATCAAGATGTGTTGACATGAAAGCATACAATCTAATCCAGTTGGATTGGGTTAGAGGCCACCAATATCCACCTGGAATATGTGTAGGGATTCAGACATCGCAAAAAGTGTAGAATTGACAATTACAAAGAAGTACATAAGAACATGTTGAACTAAAAAAGGACAAGAAGAGCCAGTTGGAATAGGTGGGTGGCCACCAATATCCACCTAGATCAATGTTACATTGTAATACCTAATGCATAGATTTGATAATAATAATGATTATGTTACACTCTCCATAGTTTACTTAAGAATGCCCAAGGATAAAAAAATGTTTCCACAAGAATTATTTCTACAATTGATACATCTCATAGATCTTGGGTGTGGGGCATGAGGAAAGAGAGCTATGGGGTGTTCTCAAAATATTTGACATGTGAAGTATCATTTCTATAAATAACAAGAATAAATTGAAAGMRTGTGATAKATAATGATGTTTGGAATCGATAAAAAGGGAATGATCAACTTAGAGAASAAAGAAGTGATGMTTTGATGATGTAGAAAATTGAATGAATAGAATCAYAATTCTCACTATTGTAATYRCAATTTTAGGTTTTTGTGATGTTGAGAAGGTTCATTTTGTGTAGACTCACATCCAAAATTAATCAAGGACATACAAGTTAGAAAATTTCACCAAGTTTATTTATCCCAAACAAAATCTAAAACATTATTTTGTGTGAAACAAATAAAAACTATTCATTATCTTTACATTGAGCTTGACCAAACCTACAAAATGAATTGTTGAGATATTTACATTAAGTATTAAATATATTTTTTTTTACCATTAAGTATCTATTAAAATAATGGGGATGCCATGAATTACATACTAAGTTGTCAAGAGGCCAATGCCAAATGTTCTCAAATAATAATCAAATATAATATGCCAGTGTTGTAACCAATGGTGGATAACAGATACACAAAACATTACCAAAGCAACAAAATAACTCTAAATCAACATTGTGAGAGACCTTTATAGAGATAAAATATGTGAACATAGAGAAAGAGAGATGTTCTTGTTTCCTTGGGTTCAATCGATGTTTATTCATTTCTCTTCATAGTTTTCATTAAACCACATGTCTGTAGTTAATATTACTAACAAGTAGAATGGTGGTATCTTATCCTCGAATAGTGATATATGTCTTACAAAGAGGCTGAAAAGTCCTTTTAACATAAAGAATCAATGCGAAAACCTAAACATCCAAAACCCTAACCCCAAAATATGAAACACCAAATGGTTTGTGGGCCCCAATGTGGTTAGTTGATATGTTAACTTCTTAGGGGTGTAACTTTTGCATATGATCTCCATTTTAGGTTCTTGGTAGCCCTCCAAAAAGTTCTAGCCTAGAAGAAAACATTTTGATTAGCATAGCATCGTAACTTATGCATACGATATCCATTTGAGCTGATCATTAGCCCGCCAAACATTTCTAGCCGAGAAGAAAACATTATGAATATCCTAGCATCTACCTTTGGCTACATGCTAAGCATTGTCGCACCAAAAAAAGGTCGTTTAGAGCCTCAAAACAATGCCAAAAGTTTGGGACCTGAAAAACTATAGAAAAATTACAAAGATGTGGAACAATTCATAATTAGTGGAACATGTAGTTGACTACCAATATATACCTGGATTAATTCCTCAATGCATATGGGATAAATGGGGGGAATTAGCAAATCAAGAGTTGAGAATTCATGTGAGGAATAAATCAATGGTTATTGATTGTCTATCTTCTAGAGGCCATAATGATATTGATGTACAAATAGAGTAAACGAGAGCTCGTAGGAAATATAGATACATGAAGAAAACTTTGGAATTGGTTTCCATGGATAGAATCACAACTATAATTCCCTAAAAATTAAATTATAGTCGAGACTATTTTCTATCTTGGCAGCTAATTAGTTTTGGAAAATCATTTATTCAAACAAGTTTTTGAGATTATAAAGTGGGTCCCATTTAATGGCACAAATATATGAGTTCACATTTACAAAGGGGAAAATAAAAACCTAACCCTAACCCTAAATAATCTTCAAGAAGATGAAGATAAGATTATAAAAGAGAAAAATAAGCATATTTAAAGGGTTGACAGTCAGGAGATTTGCAACGATGGGGAGTTTGCAAGAAGTGTTTTTGGCTTTCAAAGATTTTGTGAATTAGACTTCTTAACTTTCTTCCTCAAATTTATTTATGCTTAATTCTTTCCATCAAGTTTTCCATAAATGTTTGGCAACAAGAATCTCTGGGTTTGATGATCCAGGTGGATATTGGTGGCCACCCACCTTTTCCAAATTCCAACTGGCTCATTTTGACAATTTTCAGTTCAACACATTTCTCTATAATGGGGAAATTTATTTATAATTGTGGTTTCTTCACTTCTCGAGCTATCCTGAATCCCTACACAACATCCAAGTGAATAATGGTGCATGCCCACCTATTCCAATTGGCTTATTTTGGAATTTTTCATGTCAGTAAATCTTTCTATACTTCCAGGGCCATTTTGGGGCCCTAAAAAATATTTTCTTGGATTTCCATAGTCAAACTATAAATATAGTTAGATTTTGATGGCATAATGTGTAGTTCTTGAAAATACCCTTCCAACGGGCTATCACATGCTTAAAACATAAATCGTATGCAAAATTTACGACCTCGAGAAGTTGATGTACTAACTTACCTCAATGGGGCTCACATGAATTTTGGTGTCTCATCTCCTAGGGTTAGATTTTTTGTATTTCTAGGGTTTTGGAATTCATATTTATCATAAAAAATCCTTTAGAGCCTCATTGTAATCATCATTTTCTTGCAAATGAGAGTAGTCATCAAATATCTTCTAAGAGATAAAGATACCACCATTCTAGTGAGTCTTGCACTCTATATTTTTACAGTCTCTGTACATTTCCTTCATTAATAGAAATCATATATTGTTGTATTTATTTGTTTCTGGAAATTTTTATGTGTATTTCATTTTAATATCTCTACTTCCATTTCGTTCCAAAAATAATCTCGATCACTGCTATAAGAACAATTTTCTCTTGATTGTTTTTCAGTGCATGTCCCCGATGAGGTCCAAGTATAGCAAGTTCGGTCTCGAGCTTGTATCTCTTAAGGAAAATCTCTCTCACATGACGAAGAAACCCTCAATAGTTGAAGAAAATAAAGAAGGTGGAGAAGAAGATTCTACTAAACAATTGATTAAACAAGCTCTTATGGGACAAAGGGACGAAATGATGGAGAATTTTTCCCACATCCTTCAATGTCTGCCAATAGAAATAGGTGCATATTCATCAAGAGGCCACTTTCAAGGAACCTCTCCCATGGTTGTAGCATCCCCAATGTCCAATTGTGCTATGCTATTGATTAAGGTTGGTTGTCATTGATGTCAACCCTTGAAGAAAGCCCCACAACACAAAGGTTTGGGTAATGGAACCAATATTGTTTGATGTAAAGATGACTCATTATTGTCTTGTCATGGTTGATAATAAGTAAATATGGATGAACTCCAAAGTGGTCCCCTTATGGTGAAAGCCCTCATGGGAAGATGCTTTGTGGAGTAAGAGAACCCATACTTAATTGTGGAATAATGAGATGAAGAAGAGTGAATTTTTTAGTGAAACTATCCTATATGGATAGTGATTTTCATGCCATTTCTGGTGGCATGTGGAACATCACATAAATCCTCATGGTTAGAGAGTTATGGCCATGAGAAGTTGGAGACCCCAAGTTTGGGTAATGGAGCCAAGTTTGTTTGATGGATAACTGTATGTGTTATGATATATTTTTAGATAACACTATTATATATGGATATTAAATGTCATTCCATTTTTGGTGGTATGTGGAATGTCACATAACTCCTCACGGTTTGAGAATTATGGCCTTTCGAAGTTGGAGGACCCTCATATGTCATCTAGAAGCCCCAAAAGGTCAAAGTAGTCAAAGTGGTTTAAGAGATTTTAAAAGGTAAATAATAAAGTGAAGTAATGA
>JZKD02S2334068.1:2118136-2132055 GCA_000966675.3 Picea glauca
ATAAATTTAATGGAGAAATTAGAAGTGGGTTAACCCTAAAATAAGGAAAGTGAGGCCAAGTGACCTAGAAGATGTTTTTAAGGAAGCTACTTGGAGAGTATAAATAAGAGGCAATACTCTCTCATTTTAATCACACTTGAGCATATTGAATATCTATATGTTTCTGAGGTAACCAAGGATATCTAAGCTGAAATTATGAGGGAAGGTGAAGAAAAAAAGGTTGAAATGCAAGGAAGGATAAATTCTTTTCATGGTGCTTTCTAAGGTATGTTATTTACATGTCATCTCACCATTTTCGCTATAATGTTTTTTTTATAATGAATCAGACTATGAAATTTATATTCCATTGAGAAAAAATATCCAAGTATCTGTGGTAAAAAATGCATCTTGTGGTTCGTTGTATTTTGGGAGTTACACTCTGTGGAAAATAGGGTTTGTGGCTAGTCCTGAAACTAGTCAAAAACAGGTGTTTTGGGTAAAAACGTCATAATGTCTTCATAACAGATCCAAATTCAGTGAGACAAAATGTGTTGGTTAGGGTACAATCTGTGGTATTGTGTGTAACATTTTTAGATCATTTCAACAAATATTTCGTGCGGGGAATTCTTTACAAGGTCGATCTCTAGAATAAGCCAAAATTCAGCAAGGTATGCCATTTTTTCTTTAGCCCATTTTTTGTGAGGTTCCAAGTAGTGACACTTGGAGGAATTTCATAAAACAAACTGAAGAAAATTGTATATCAGTTTCAAATATTTATACATTACAGGTACAAAGTTATCATTACTTCAAGTTAGATTTGTTGACTAATACAAAACTAGGCATGTGAGACTAAAGAAAAGTTTGAAGAAAATGCTAGTCTCTTGTTGTTAAAGTTAAGGAAGGTTTGAAAGAATGTGATCATATACACCAAGTCTATTATAGAGATACAAATCATATTTTTATTATGAAATTCATGAGGGCTTTTGGTTGAGGTACGCGTTGAGTACATGGTTAAGACAAGTAGTTGATGAGTTGGCACATACATGAGGTGTATAGTTGATGATTTTGGTACATATTGATGAGTCATAGTTGATGAGTAGTTGACACGTGATTGGTACATACTTGGTACATGGTTGGATTCACTTTTTTATGGTATAGGTTTATTACAGGTTGTTTGTTACAGGTTGGTGCATGGTTGATGCACTTGTTTATGGTACAGGTTGATTACAGGTTGAGGTATAGGTTGATGCATGGTTCAGATTTAATGGTACACGTTTATAGTGGTATATCTCTCAGTGATAGTGTGATAGTGGTTCCATCATTCTACCTACTTTAGGGTGGTAAGATGGAGCAAGGACAGGTGGTTGTAGCCACCTTTCGGTTGTCACTGGAGAACATAGGGGGTTGTAGCCTCCTTCTGGTTGTATCCAAATAATTGGAGAGTTGGAGATTCCCTCAGGTTGTAGCCTGAGAAGCTAGTGGGTTGGAGCCTCCTTCCAGTTGCATCTAGGAAACAAAGGAATTTGGTGCTTCGAATGAATGTAATTCTTCAAGACATATAAGAAAAAGCATTCTGTGGTTTTCTCCCGATTTGGGTTTCCACGTAAAACACTGGTGTACTATGTATGTGTATGATTGTTCATTTGTTTATTTCTTATTTACTCTGCATTTATTGGATGATAATGCTACATTGATATAACACTTGGATTGCATGGTTAACAATGATTAAATTTCTCTATTACTGATTCACCCTCCCTCTCAGTAATCCAACAATTGGTATTAGAGAAGGTTCCTTTAGAAATCAATTTAACCACTAAAAGGTAGATCATGGAGAGTACCAACTCATATAAAAATGGAATACCATAGTTTGATTGACAAAAGTATGCTTTTTGGAGCATAAGGATGAGGACATATATATAGGCACATGGATTTCAAGTTTGGAAATCAATTGTAGATGGATACACAACACCAACGGTGCCACCAACAAATGAAAAAGAAGTAAAACTCGGTGAGAATAATTCCAAAGCCACAAATACACTTTTGAATGGTCTCAGTGATACGGTATTCACCAAAGTTGCACATTGTAAATCCACTAAAGATATTTGGGACAAGCTTCAAAATATTTATGAAGGAGATACAAAAGTCAAAGAAGCAATGCTTCAGACTTACAAAGGTCAGTTTGAAAAACTAAAAATGAAGGAAGATGAAGATATCACAACCTACTTCTTACGATTAGATGAAATAGTGAATGCAATCATAGGATTGAGAGAAGATATTGAAGAATATGTAATTGTTCAAAAGATACTAATATCTCTTCCTATGAGATTCAACCCTAATATATCAACACTAGAAGAAATATCGGATATGGACTCAATAAGCATGGACGAATTGCATGGAATCTTCACAACATATGAAATGAGAACTGAGCAGGAAAATCTAAATGTAAAAGAAGCATCTTTAAAGGAATCCAAAAGATCAAAGCAAAAGAAAAAGGAACAAGAAGAATATAGAAACAATAGTGATTCCTTGTAAGATGATTAATAAGTGGCCAAATTCATCAAAAGACTGAACAAGGGAACCAACGGTAGGTATAGAGGTAAGATTCCTTTAATTTGTTTTAATTGTGTTGGTATTGGTCATTTTGCTAAAAAATGTCCTCATAAGAAAAAGATAAATGATGAAGGTTACTCAAAAGGAAAACACACATATAAAGGCAAAAGAATCACAAAGAAATTTTTCAAGAAAATATTATACACCAAAGAAGACATCTCATCATCAGATGAAGATGAAGTCAATGACAATGAGACAAGAAGAGTTCTATTCATGGCAGTAAAAGACTCTAACAAAGAAGAATCCGAAGAAGAATATGAAGAAGACGAAGAATAATGTGAATAATTCAAAGAAGAAATTGAAGAGGCAGAAATTGACTATCGAGAATAATTAATGTGTGCCATAGAAGTTATCAGAAGAGAAAAGAAGAAAACCAAGAAACTACAAGAATAACTAGACAAGAAAAAGGACACTTGAGAACTAGAACAAATGATCACAAAATTGAAGTTTCAAATAGAAGAAGATAAAAGAATTGAAGAAGCACTCAAAGAAAAACTAGAAGAAAAGGACAAGATCATTGGAAACATGGAAGCAAAGGTTGTCACACTAAGAAAGGATATTCAAAAGAAAAATATGCAGAATAGCTCAAAAGTTTTGGATGACATTATCAACAGTCAAAAATCTCATCTTGACAAGTATGGACTTGCATATAATCAGATAGAAAAGGGATCAAGCTCCAAAACAATAAAGCAAGAAACAAATCCAAAAAGCTATGTAGAAACAATCAAAGAGGATAGGAATATATACAAGGAATGTTACAGGGACACTCCTCCACCAAGAAGATTTGGATTTTAGAATCAACAACAGACAGATAGGCCTCAAGAAGAAGAAGGATTCATAAGAGCACCTCCTTTCAAAGTATATTCAACTTCTAGGTATCAAACTATATTTTTTGGTTTATGATATGCATGTAATAATTTTGGACATAAAGTTGTGAATTGTAGAGCTAACAACAGAAACAGTAACAACTTTGAGAGTTATACACAAAGGGATTAATCAAGAATACCTAGTGAAACACAAAGAAGAAGTTACAATAGGTTTGAATCTTTGAGTACTGAAGTAGAATGTTACAAATGTAACAATTTTGGACACATGGCCAAGGATTGCAGAATGATAGGCCCTCCTAAAGAACCTAAACAGAATAACAATAGTCATAGACAAGAACCTCAGAAAATGAAATTGATAAGAAAGCAAGATCAATATAACAATGAAGAATGCACAATCGCTCTACAAGCTAAGTAGAAGAAACATGGTTGGTATGTTGACAGTGGATGTTCAAAACACATGATAGGTGATAAATAAAAATTTCTTACATTACGAAAAGAAAAAAATGGATCAGTCTCCTTCAGAAATGATAATTCATCCAAAATAATTGGAGAAGGCACAGTCTGAATTGGGAATAATAATGAAAAGGAACAAAATGTTCTACTAGTAGAAGATATGAAACATAATCTTCTAATTGTGAGTCAAATGTGTGACCAAGGTCATAAACTTACCTTTGATTAAGAAAAGTGTGAGATAAGAAAAGAAGGTTCAGGGAAATTGGTCGGTATATATGCAAGAACTTCAAACAACATATATGTGTTAAGTGAAATTGGAAATGAAAAGTGTTGTCTAGGAAAGGAATATGAAAGTTGGCTATGGCACATAATAATGGGTCACATGAATTTTGATAACCTTGTCAAAGTCGGCAAAAGAGAAGTAGTCAGAGAAATGCCCCAGATCACGAAACCAACCAACACTTTATGCAAGCATTGTCAACAAGGAAAGCAAACAAAGACTAGGTTCAAATCAAAGGAATATTCAACAACAAGACCACTAGAAATTGTGCACACTAATCTATTTGGACCAACTACAACAAAGGGATTAAAAGGTTAAAAATAATTTATGTTACTAGTTGATGATTATACAATAATGACTGCAGTTTGCTTTCTCAAGAACAAGTCAGAAGCTTTTGAAAACTTCAAGATATACAAGGAAATGGTTTAAATGAGATGGATTCAAGAATCAAATGTTTGAGATATGATAATGGAGGAGATTTCACTTCATAGGAATTTATGGACTATTGTAGCAGTCATGGAATAAAAAGGCAATTCTCCATTGCTAGGACACCTCAACAGAATGGAGTTGTTGAAATAAATAACATGACAATACAAGAAATGGCTCAAACAATGCTAATGGATTCCAAATTGACAGATATATTTTGGACACAGGAAGTGCATACAATAGTTCACATTCAAAACAGATTCATGCTTAGAAACAACACTGATAAAACTCCCTACGAGCTATGGAAAGGAAGACCAGCAAATGTGAAGCACTTCAGAGTTTTTGGAAGCAAATGCTACATCAAAAGATAAGATGGAAGAATGGTAAAGTTTGACTCTCATGTGGACAAAGAAATACTTGTTGGTTACTAAAGTACAAGGAAAGCATACAAGTGTTACAATCTAAGATTGAACAAAGTTGTGGAAAGCATCAATGTAACAATTGATGAAATAGGCAAAACAAAATCAAAGGAAGAAGAAAACAAATCAATGGAACAATTTTTTGAAGAAAAAGATGAAAAAGAAGTAGAAGAGGAAGATGAAGATGAAGAGAATCCAACAAAATCAGAAGATCAAGTTCAGCAAGTATCTCCAAAGACACCTATGAAACAAGTACAGAAGAATCATCCTTCAGATCAGATTATTGGAAACAAAGATGCAGGAGTTGAGACTAGAAGAAAAATCCGTTCACCAGGACAAACACACCTAGCACTCTTATCTAAAATTGAACCAAACTGTTTTGAAGAAGTCATCAAGGATGAATTTTGGAATAAGGCCATGGATAAAGAATTGGATCAAATAGAGAAAATTGACACTTGGGAATTGGTTCGAAGGCCAAAGAATAAGAATGTGATTGGCACAAAATGGGTTTTCAGGAATAAATTGAATGAAGATGGACAGGTTCCAAGGAACAAAGCTAGATTGGTATGTAAAGGATATGCACAGATTGAAGGAATCAACTTTGAAGAGACATTTTCCCCAGTTGCCAGAATGGAAGAAATCCATTTACTTTTATCTTATGCATGCTCCAAAAATGGTAAAGTATATTAGATGGACGTAAAATCATCTTTTCTGAATGGATAACTTGAAGAAGAAGTCTATATTGAACAACCAGAATGATTTCAGTTGTCAGAGAACACATACTATGTATGTAAATTAAAGAAGGCCTTCTATGGTCTAAAATAGTATACTAGAGCATGGTACTCCAGACTGGATAAGTATCTGCAGTAGGAAGGGTTCAGAAAAGTAATTGTAGACAAAAACCTCTCTATCAAGGTAAGTCAAGGTAATATTTTATTAATTGAAGTTTATATTGATGATATTATTTTTGGTAATGATGATGACAGGTTAAGCCAAAAATTTTCAAAAGACATGCATAATGAATTTGAAATGTCGTTACATGGAGAAATATCCTTCTTTCTGGGACTTCAGATACGTCAAAGCAACCAAGAAATTTTTGTTTCTCAAACCAAGTATATCAGAGAAATTTTGAAGAGGTTCGGAATGGAATATTGCAAACCAGTTATCACTCCCATGCAAACCAGTTTTATGTTGAGAAAAGATGATGATTTGAAGTCTACATATCAGAGGCAATATAGGTCAATGATTGGAAACCTACTATATGTGACAGCATCCAGACCAGATGTAATGCAAGCAGTTGGACAGGTGGCATGATTTCAAGCATCACCAAAGGAATCACATGTATTAGCACTAAAGAGGATTTTCAGATATCTCAAAGGAACAAAAGAGTTTGGATTATGGTATCCTAAAGGAAAATATCTATCACTTATTTCCTACATAGATGCAGATTGTGTAGGTTGTATTGATGACCGATGAAGCACCAATGGAGCAGTGTTCTACTTAAGTGAGTTTTTGGTATCATGGCTAAGCAATAAACAATGATCAGTATCTCTATCTACAGTCGAGGCAGAGTATATTGAAAAAACATGTTGTACATAGGTTATTTGGATGAAACAAACTTTGACAGATATACAGTTTGAGTATGAAGAGCCCATTCCAATATATTCTGATAATACAAGTGCCATCAATATCTCAAAAAACCCAGTGATGCACTCCAAGAAAAATCACATTCCAATCAAGTATCACTTTCTATGGGAATAGGTTGCAGAAAAGAACATCAAAGTTGAGTACATGGGCACAAAAGAACAAGTGGTAGACATATTTACAAAACCACTTCCACGGGAAGCCTTTGAATATCTTTGCCAAAGACTTGGAGTTATTTCTGCTCCAAAATGAATTCTTTTTGAATTCTTTTTGAATGCTTATCTTATATGTCTTAGATGTACACGAGGAATCACCATAAGAGGTCAGTTCAGCCAGGGGAAGCAGCCCCAGATGGAAATATACCTTTTCCATTTATGACAAAGGGGGAGAGATTTATCAGATGCAGAGGACAAAGGCATGGTTCCAGGGGGAGTAGATTTATCATATGCAGAGGATAGAGACAAATTTATCAGATATGGAGGACATAGGCATGGTTCCAAGGGGAGCATTAGTGATATGATTTCAGTATTGCATCAAAGTGTTGCCATCAATGCCAAAGGGGAAGATTGTTGATTAAGTTTGGTTGTCATTGATGTCAACCCTTGAAGAAAGCCCCACAACACAAAGGTTTGAGTAATGGACCCGAGATTGTTTGATGTAAATATGACTCATTATTGTCTTTTCATGGTTGATAAGAAGTAAATATGGATGAACTCCAAAGTGGTCCCCTTATGGTCAAATCTCTCATGGGAAGACACTTTGCAGAGTAAGAGAACCCATGCTTAATTGTGGAACAATGAGATGAAGGGCAGTGAATTTGTTAGGGAAAATATCCTATATATGGATAGTGCTTGTCATTCCATTATGGATTGAATTTGTGGGGCCAAGTGACCTAGAAGATGTTTTTAAGGAAGCTACTTGGAGAGTATAAATAAGAGGCAAGGCTCTCTCATTTCAATAAAACTTGAGAATATTGAATATATATATGTAACCAAGGATATCTAAGATGAAATTTTGAAGGAAGGTGAAGAAAAGAAGGCCAAAATGCAAGGAAGGATAAATTCTTTTGATGGTGCTTTCTAAGGTATGTTATTTACAGGTTATCTCACCATTTTCGCTATAGCGTTTTTTCTATAATGACTCAGATCGTGAAATTTCTATTCCATTGAGAAAAAATATCCAAGTATCATTGGTAAAAAGTTTAGCTTGTGGGTCGTTGTATTTTGGGAGTTACACTCTGTGGAAAATAGGGTTTGTGGCTAGTCCTGAAACTAGTCAAAAAAAGGTGTTTTGGGTAAAAATGTCATAACTTATTCGTAACAGATCCAAATTTAGTGAGACAAAATGTGTTGGTTAGGGTACATTCTTTAATATTCTTTTTAATAGTTTCAAATCATTTCAACAAATATTTCGTGCGGGGCACGCTCTACAAGGTTGCTCTCTAGAATAAGCCAAAATTCAACAAGGTATGTCATTTTTTCTATAACTCCTTTTATGAGAGGTTCCAAGTAGTGAAAATTGGAGGAATTGCATAAAACACAATGATGAACATTGTGTATCAGTTTCATATATTTATACATTATAGGTAAAAAGTTATGATTACTTCAAGTTAGGGTTGTTGACTAATCCAAACTAGGCATGTGAGACTTTGCAAGAATGTGATCATATACACCAGGTCTATTACAGAGCTACAAATCAGATTTGGATTATGAAATTGATGAGGGATTTTGGTTGAGGTACATGTTGATTACATGATTAAGACAAGTAGTTGATGAGTTGGCACATACATGAGGTGTATAGTTGATGATGTTGGTACATATTGATGAGTAGTTGACACATGATTGGTACATACTTGGTACATGGTTGGATGCACTTGTTTCTGGTACAGGTTGATTATAGGTTGTTTGGTACAGGTTGGTGCATGTTTTATGCACTTGTTTATGGTACAGTTTGATTACAGGTTGAGGTACAGGTTGATGCATGGTTCAGATTTATTGGTACATGTTTGCAGTGGTATATCTCACAGTGATATTGTGACAGTGGTTCCATCATTATACTTCTACTTTAGGGTGGAAGGATGGGGCAAGGATAGGTGGTTGTAGCCACCTTTTGGTTGTAGCCAAAGAACATAGGGGGTTGTAGCCTCCTTCTAGTTGTATCAAGAGAATTGGGGAGTTGGAGCTTCCCTCAGGTTGTAGCCTGAGAAAATAGGGGGTTGGAGCCTCCTTCCAGTTGCAGCTGGAAAACAAAGGAAGTTGATGCTTCCAATTAATGTAATTATTCAAGACATATAAGAAAAAATATTCTGTGGTTTTCTCCTGATTTGGGTTTCCACATAAAACACTGGTGTACTGTGTATGTGTATGATTGTAAATTTGTTTATTGCTTATTTACTCTGAAGTTATTAGATGATAATGCTGCATTGATATAACACTTGGATTATATGGTTAAAAATGATTAAATTGCTCTATTACTGATTTACCCCCCATATTAGTAATCCAACATATGCCACGTAATTTTTTTATTTTTTTAACTATATGCAAATTAAATCATATACACATAGAAACTCTTGTGGAACTATATATATATATATATATATATATATAACTTAAAAAGAAAAATGCATTTTGTGAATGCACAGATTCATATGTAAATAACAATAAACATATACATGCAACATAGATAGGCAATACTCATAAATATAATGATAGGTATAAACCACACACATGAAAAACCCATAAAAATAAACACATAATTAATAATGCACCATATAAATTAACACATAATTGACACTTATCTTGGTAATACTATCACCAATTGCATGCATAAGTTCCACAAACCTCCTAGCCTTACACCACACTTCTCATCACTCTCAGCAGTGGGTCACCCCTAAGATGGGACTAAACTCCACTAGGGTAAAGGGATTCTTAACCAGGATGACGCATCTTAGACAAAAGGAAAGACTCCGTCATAGGTGCCAACTCAAACTAACATCCTATAGTCCCTCATTCCCCACATGCCTGTCCCACCCCAGGAAGTGTGCCCCTTCTCTTCTCAACAGTCCTTCGATTTCCCCACTTCCCTTTTAGGGCTTCAACTACAAGCCAGAAAGGAAGTCTCAGATCCCTGTAACTACAGTTTAGCACCTTCGGAAATCAATTCCCAGCAATTCTATCACCTAGAGAGAAATTTATAATGGTCCCGACAACCCACCTCTTGAATATCCCATGGGCCTGACAACCCTCTTCGTTACTCCGACTCCCAAGCTAATCGAGTATAGATACAGGTATGGGTACAAATATAGGTACAAGTATGGATACAAGTACATGAAGGTATGAAGGACAAATGAATGAGTGTGTGAATGATCATGGAATGATGAATGGGAAAATGAACTAAGTCCAAACTATATGTATGCATGTTCCCAACTTGACACTTGTCATGTTGGGAGCTACTTTATCCCACTTGTCCCCATCCTTAGAACTTAGGATAAAATAATTATCCATACTTTATACTTTAAGGAATATTAATTAAATATTCCTTTTTGTCTTAAGCTCCCTAGCTTAGCCCCTTATCCTTAACTTTTATCCGCCCTCTTTCCCTAAATAGTGGATTTTATTCCCCCATACTCTCTTATCATGGTCGGTCTACATGAAATAATGTATTATATTAATGATGAGACCTATACAAAAATAGGCTCATTGGCCTTTAACATCTAGGCTCTCTGGCCTGTTATCCATGATTTTTAGGGATAACTAGGAGATCATGTCTCGAGGCCTACAGGTCCTAGACATGGAGTACTGAGAGCATGATTGACCTGATCATGGCCCTAGAGGGCCCATCCTTCTCTTCTCTCATCAGATTTGTCTTTTCAGCAACAAAAACATCCATCACCATCGGCTTGGTCTTGTATCGGAGAAGGTTCTTGCTCCATGAGGTAATTGGTCCAGGTATCATGGTATGTGTCACTTTTGATCATTATAACTTTTGAATGTATGCGTCTGATTCCTTTTATCTTTGACGTTTGCTTGGGGATATTGACTGGGTTCCCTAGAAATCTTGTACCCATAGGTTTTGGTTTGCCACTAGGGGATTTCTAAGAAGTCAATGCCTGCTCCCGTCATACTATCACCTTTCATCTTATCTCCTGCTCATCTATCCCATTCCCCTTGTTTGGGCATTAGGATGAACTGTTTGTGGGGTTGCACCATATCTTGTGGGAAGAAGGGGCTAAAGGCCCAGAAGGTAAAAGTAGCTGGTAAAAGATAAAATCCTAAAAATGAAACCTTGAGATGCTTCGCCCAGGGATCCCCGAGAAGGCAATAAAAGGCCTCTCAACAAGAAACAAGAGGGACCCAAGAAAAATAATCAAACAAGACCTAATTACAAGGATAGGGGGTCTCATCACGAGCCAACCTATTATGTCCATGGGTACCTAGCAGTTGTTGGGTATGTGTTATATTATTTGCATGTGTGTGTGTGTGGGTGCGTCAGATACGACAACTGTGGATTTTGCTATTTTTAGCGGATTTGTAAATTAATCTCTAATTAAGGGATTAGGGTTTTGGTATCTACGGAATACCTAAAAACATTGTATATATTGTATGGAAAATGGTGAAATTCGATATAATGAAAATAAGAAAGGTTTTCCCGGTTGAGGGTTTTCGGTATAAAATCTCTGTGTACTCTGTGTATGAGCCATTGATTAATTTCTGTATTGCTTAAGAATCTATATGCATTGCTTTATTTCGCAGGTTTAAAACTTACACGTGGTATCAGAGCACGTTTTTGGCTTCAGAGGGATGCCTTTGTTGCTAAGGGTTTAGCTCGGTCTTGATAGATCAAGTTTATCTTGGGTCTGTGATAAACCTGGGTTTAGTGGGAGATTTTGCAGTGGAGATTCAAGTAAATTAAGAGGAATGGCAAGCTCATCTAGAATTGAGATAGAGAAGTTAAACGGTAAAAACTTTGAGCTATGGAAGCTCAAGATGGAGGACCTTCTTGTAGACAAAGAACAATGGATCACTGTGGATCTTGGTACACAACCTATTGGTACACCATCTACAAGCACATAGGCTACTGGTACACAACCTACCAGTACATAAACTACTAGTACACCAGTTACTGTTATGTCGAAGGAAGATTGGGACAAGTTGGATAGAAGAGAAAGGAGTACCATTCGACTCTGTCTGGTAGATTCGGTGTTGTTGAATGTCTCAGGAGAATCTACAGCCAAGGAACTATGGGATAAGTTAGGGAATTTGTATCAATCAAAGTCCTTGGTAAACAAGTTGTTTCTTCAAAAGAAGTTGTATCATCTTAGGATGGAAGATGGAGATTCTGTGACAAAACATCTAAATGCCTTTAATACTCTGGTAAGTCAACTTGGATCTGTTAATATTACAATTACAGAAGAAGATAAGCGTATTACTTTGTTATGTTCTTTTCCAGACTCTTGGGATAATCTGGTTGTAGCAAAAGGTAGTACCACTCAATCTACATTGAAGCATGAGGATGTAGTTGCATCCTTGTTATCTGAAGATATGAGGCGAAAAAGCATGGATGGTCATAGCACAGATGCTTTATTTGTAAGAGGGTGTACCCAAGACAGAAACCTTGGTAAGCCTTCGGGATGGAGATCTAAATCTGCAGGTAGATCTAAGTCCCCAGGAAAATCTTTGAGGAAGTGTGGTAAAATAGGGCATTATAAGAAAGATTGCAAGTCTAAGAAGATTGAAAAACCAAAGGGATCTGATAGTACCTCCTCCACGGAGGTGAAAACCTCCACTGAAGAAGGAGGTGGTGTTTACCTATCATCTACAAGTACACATGTAGACCATGGTGTATGGTTGATCGACTCAAGTGCATCATACCATATGACTCCTCACAGGGAGTGGTTCTCTGAATATGAAAAATATGATGGTGGTGATGTATTCCTAGGAGATGACTCAACAAAAAAAATCTTGGGACGTGGAATGGTTAAGTTGTTCCTAAATGATGGAAGGATTAGAACTCTTCCTGGGGTTCTACACATTCCAAAACTAGACAGGAGCCTCATATTTGTAAGCAAGTTGCATGATGCAGGAGTGAAAACTGTATTTGAAAAGGACACTTGCAAGATGGTACGAGGAGCAATGGTGTTGATGAGGGTAGTTTGTTGTGGAACTCTGTACAAGTTGTTGGGAAGAAATTATACTAATGGGTGTAACAGTTCTATTGTCCTTGAGCAGAAAAATGAAGGAGACAAGACCAATACTGTCCCAGAAAAGAAGACCATGCTATGGCATCAAAGACTGGGGCATATTGGAGAAAAGGGCCTTCGAACACTAGACGGTAAAATTATGATTGAAGGCATGTCTAATTGCACTCTGGATTTTGATTTCTGTGAAAATTTCATATATGGTCAACAGAATCGAGTAAGATTCCCATATGGTGCTACAAGAGCAAAGGGGATCTTAGAGTTGATACACAGTGATGTCTTTGGACCTGTTCCTGTTCCATCCCTTGGTAAATCTGTGTATTATGTTTCATTCATAGATGATTTTTCAAGGAAAACATGGATTTTTTTTCTTAGAAAGAAATCTGAGGTATTTGATAAATTTAAAGAGTTTAAGGCTCTGATAGAAAATTAGACGGAGAAGAAAATAAAGGTATTGAGAACAGATAATGGTGGAGAATTCTGCGAAAATGAATTCGAAGAATTCTATAAGAAGTGTGGTATATCAAGGAAGAAGACTACTCCATACACTCCTCAACAGAATGGAGTTGTAGAAAGGATGAACAGGACACTGATGGAAAAATCAAGGAGCATGCTCAACGGTGCCAGGTTAGAACAAGAATTCTGGGCAGAGGCAGTGAATACAACATGTTACCTGGTCAATCGATCACCTTCATCAGCGTTGGATGATAAAACTCCACACGAGGTATGGTCTAGAAAGAAACCCTCTCTTCAACATCTTAGAGTGTTTGGTTATGATGCTTATGTACATGTTCCAAAGGAAAATAGGAGTAAGATGGATAATAAAGCTGAAAAATGTATCTTTATTGGTTATAAAGATGGTGTGAAAGGTTATAAGCTTTGGAACCTAGAAACCAAGAAAATTGTTTACAGTCGAGATGTTGTTTTCAGAGTGGTAAAAGATGTGTCCAAACAGGAATTCCCACCAACACAAGACGAACCTGAGAAAATAGAGCTTGAGTTGGATGATGCAAAATCCGAATCATCTGAAGAAGAGGAAGCAGAGGAAGCAGAAGAAGAAGAAGAAGAACCTCATACCCCAGTAT
>JZKD02S2334068.1:2154981-2169767 GCA_000966675.3 Picea glauca
CATGAATTTCATGGGATGCATTTTCACTTTCAAGTGTCTTCTCTGTTACGAAATTTTTTAATACTTCCATGATCTCCCCTTTTAAACCATCCATCTTAGTATCCAACTTAGCTTCTATTGAATCCATCTTAGTATCCAAGTTAGATTCCATTGAATCCATATTCTTTTGTAGTTCATTTATGTCCCTACGCATTTCTTCACCTTTATCAAGAGTCCAAGTAGGATTTTCTGGAGGCTTATTTGGTGTAGAAGTTCTCTTTTTTGGTGGCATGTTGGCCAAGTATCACTTTTTGAACCTTGATTTTGAGGTGGTTTTGCTAGAAAATATGTATTCTATTGTATCTCCCAAGTTTTGGCCCTTCTAGGTATGAAACTTTCTTTTATGTAGTTCTCTAATATTTCTTCTCTGCAATGCCACAGGTCTGATCAAAATTGGATGTGCCAAGTGGAATTTACGGTAACTTCCCCACAACTTGCCGATTTTTGGCCTTTCCAGGAGATCTCCCTTGTATAGCGTGCCCCACACAAAATAATTGATATAAAATTTTGAAACTAGCACCTGAAATACTATAGACTGTCCACGATCCAATGAAACTAGTCCCACTCAATTTGGATACTCTAGCAAGAAGTTATGTTTGTTTTACCTAGAATACCTTCTTGAGACTAATCAATAGGACTAGTCAGATACCCTATCTTAGACAAGGTGTATATACAAATTTAAGATGACCCAGAAGATGAAAATTTAACCACAGATACCTCACTAATTTATGTAAATTTTTTCTATATTTCAGGGTCTGAAACGTTACACAAAAAAAATTATAGTGTAAATTCCGCAATGACTCATTTTTGGATGATTCCATAACCCTATATTGTATAGGCTTTATCTCAGAAAGCATAAGGCTTCAGGATCTAAATTTTGAACCCAATGTACCTTGATCCATCTTTTAAATATCCTCCAAGCCGTTCCTTTGGAAACATTGTAGAAAACAAGTTATAACGAAAATGCCAAGGTGTCTCAGATGTAGCAGCAAAACCCCAAGACCTTGAGCTCCGATACCATATGTTAAGAACCAAATATCAATATAGCATAGAAAAACCTCAAAAAAAGTACTCAACGCCTTGAAAAAGAGATAATATCATATAATAAGCCTCTTTGAGGGGGCAACCTCCTTTTACCCCACTTAATTGTTCAAGTACAAGATGATTCAAAATGAAAATGTCTCCTTGGTATATATATAGGATACTAGGAGGTATAATTACAACTAATGGCCTAAAGACGACATAAATAAAATAACATTAATAATATAATATGCCCCAATTAAGGGGTAGTGAGCCAATATTAGGGCTTAGCAAATGTATTTGGAAAGTGCCTTCTTGCTCCACCTGAATCACATTCCAATCAATAACATGATTAGCATCAGGTATATATCTCTTAATAAATGATACATGAAACACATTATGAATGGTCATTGACGTAGGTAAGGAAACAATTTATGCTATAGGCCCAATCCTCTCTAGGATTTCAAACATCCCACAATAGTGAGATGCCAACTTTGAACAATTTCCAAGCTTCAAGAAACTTCTTTTAGCCTTCACTTTCAATAATATATGGTCCCCCACTTTAAATTCCATGTGATTTATTCTCTTATCAGCATATATTTTTTTCCTATCTTGGGAAGCCTTTAAATTTTGTTTTATTTTCAACATTTTCTCCTCTGATTCCTTGAGTAAATCTGGCCCAACCATTTCTCTATCTTCTAGGTTATCCCAACTTACCAGTGTGTTGCGCCTTCTTCCATAAAGTGCCTGAAATGGGATCATCTTTAGAGATGTCTGCTATCCATTATTATAAGAAAACTCTACTAAGTGTAGGTTGTTTTCCCATTTTAATAGTTTATCCATCACATACATCCTCAACATATCCTTAATTAGTTGATTCACTCTCTTTGTTTTTCCATCTGACTCTAGATGATAAGTTGTCCTAAAATTCAAATTTGTTCCAAATCCATTAAATAACCCCTTCCAAAAATTTGAGGTAAACTTTTGATCTCTGTCAGAAACAATTGTCTTGGGTATACCATATAATCGAGAAATTTCTCTCATATAAACATTAGCAATGTTTGATTCCTTGTGAGTGAACTTAACTGGAATAAAATGGACAACTTTAGTAAGCTTATCCACCACTACCATAATAGAATCATGTTGCTTGTTTGTTCTGTGCATCTTTGTGATGAAATCTATTGTTACAACTTTCCCTTTCCACTAAAGAATGGGTAATGGTTGTAGCAAACCAGTTGGGTGTATATGCTCAAACTTTACCTTTTGACACTCCAAACATTTGGCAATAAAATCAACAAATTATTTCTTCATGCCTGACCAATAATATTGTCTCTTGACACCTGTAATAGTTTTCCGATAACCTGGGTGCCCATCATAAGGTACATTATGCATTTATCTCAATATCAAATTTTTCAATTTCTGGGGATTTGGTACATAAATTATGCCCTTGTATATAAGAATTTCATCATTTTCTATCTTATAATCTTCAATTTTCTGCTGAAAAATACCTTGTTGTAATTTTTCCACTAATTCCTTGTATTGAAAATTTGATTTTGCAACCTCTATGATTTTTTCTTTCAAATATGATTGGTACATGCTTATGGATGTAGCATGCAACTCATGCACTCTTCCGTTGAGTGCATCAACCACTTTGTTCTATTTCCCTTTGATATGATTTATATCAAAGTCATATTCACTGAGAAATTCTAACCATCTTCTTTTCCTAGCATTTAGAGTTGGTTGATCAAATAAATATTTCAGACCATTATGGTCTGTCCTTAGCTCAAACCTTTTCCCCATGAGGTGGTGTATCTATTTCCTCAAGGCATGCACTATGGCTTCCAACTCCAAATCATGAGTGGCATAGTTCCTTTCATGCTCCTTCAACTTCCTTAATTCATAACATACAACAAACCCATTTTGTCTGAGGACTCCACCAAGTCCTTCTTTACATTCATATGTGAATATCGTGGAGTCTTCATTTGGATCTGCAATCCTTACAATTGGAACACTAGTTAATAATTGCTTCAATTGTTGGAAAATATTTTCACAATTTAATGTCCACTGAAACTTCACACCCTTCTTTTGCAAGGAAGTGATTGGGTGTGAAATATTTGAGAATCCTTCAATAAATATCTTATAGTATCCCTCAAGGCCTATGAATGATATGACCCATGTCACATTCTTTGGTGCAGACCATCCTTTAATTGCTTCTATCTTCTTATGATCCACTGCTATCCCATCCTCTAAAATGATATGCCCCAAATAATGAATTTTCTTCTGATAAAATGAGAACTTGCTCAATTTGGCATACAACTAATGCTCCCTTAATACTTGTAATACCACCTATTATCTCACAGTTTGTAGCAAGGAAAAAAGGCTAGAGATTGGAGAGGTAAACTGGCATAAATGGAACCAATCCCACCCAATGTCACCTCAATGGGATGGTTCTTTCTGTTTAGGGTGGTAAGGCCTAGGGGAGACGTCCCTGATGACCTGGGGTTTTGAGAAGGAAAAGGATTATAAGACAAGGATAAGTGTCCCCCCTCACAAGTCACCACCGAGAAGATAGTCTGACTAACAACCAATAATAAAGTATAACCAAAAAAAGAGAGATGCACCTGCCTGAGACAAAGCAACAAGAAACTGATATATGCAATCTTGCTCACTTGGTTAGTACTTCATGTAAATCAATGACTATCTGATATACATATAAGCAATTGGATAATAAATATTGACGAAGTCAATGTTTATAAAATAACAATAATATATAATGTCAGTTCTTCAATAAATGCTAAAAATGTGGCATTCAATGTAATAATCAACACTTCATTCAATTAATGCCTTCAAACCACCATTCAATTTCTTATAAGAGAAATGTTAGTTGCACAAACGATATTTATAGCTAGAGATGATGATAGCAGTAGGTTAGTAAGGTTAGTTTCTAAGCTAGGATTAGTATTTAGGGTTTCATTCAAAGGTTTGAGAGTTGTTGCGATCAAGTTTACTCAAGACAAAAAAAGGTCTTTAGATCAGTGCCTTAGGGTTAATGGAGTCAAAAGTAGAGGACGCAGGAGCTAAGGATAAAAAATATAGTACAGTTAAGGACTAGAAGGTGAAGCTTTGAGGTGTTTCTAGGGCAAGACCTCAAAGTAAAAAACCTTAGGGGAGAGAGGCTCACCTTGGTGTAGGGGAACTAGGCCTCGATGCTCTCTCCTCCTTCCTTAACTCAACGAAATTGACATCTAGATGAGAAAATAACATAAAACCAAGACAAGAGGGATTGGAAGGCAATGTGTTGCTACAACAAGGCTTCACCAGCAAACCCTAGAAAAAATGACCCATCAAAGTGTAGAAGAACTAGGCTCTAATGCATCTTCTTCTTCTTAGCTTGAAAGTAAAAATGTCTAGTAGATAAAGAGAAAAGAAGAGTGTACCTACGGCTAGGATCTTTCCCTATTCAAACAATGGCTAAAAAAAATCTCTTGATGGGGATATGAGACAAGGACCTACTATGTGTGCTTGTCACCTAGGGTTTTTTCAACAAATTTATAACCTTAAATGCAAGAAATAACAATACAACCATTCAGTTAAGAAGTTTTGCAAAAATTTACTTACATTTCACCAAGAAAATCACAACAAACCCTAGTTGTAACACCTTCCATCAAGAAATATGCCAAAAATGCCAAATAGAGATCCAAAATGCCTTCCTTCAACAAGTGTGCCTCACAATTTCAGCCAAAGAACCTAATTCTAGCGAAAATTTCAGACCTCACTAGTGAGTGAGAGAGAGATGATGAAAACATGAAGGTGAAAACACTCCATTTATACAGTAGTATGACCTTATTTTACATTTTAGGTCATGAAAAAGGTCGACAAGGCCAAAATACTAAAATCATATTGTTTTACATTAAATGCTCAAAATTAAAACCTAATCAAGATAAAGAGAGACGTCATGCCCCTTTTAGGGAAATGTTAACCCCTTCTAGGGAAAATGGGGCACTCTGGAGGAAACATTTAGCTCTCCTTGGGCTTCTCCAAGCTGCCACACGTGGAAACACCACCAAATCTACCTCCCAAGATGTCCATAAGGCTGTATGACTTCATGATCATCATGGGTGACATCCTAGGCTTTCCAAGGCCAACCTTCCACTCAAAAAGGGCCAATCCCCCTAGGTCAAGCTCTGCCAAGGTGCCTCTGGTGGAAAGTCCTCCTCTACTCTGGTGAAAAGCCCCTGATCAATATATTTCCTATATTCCCCCCCTAATGGGGTCTCAGCATCCACCTTATGGGATCTTGAACCCCATGGAGGTCCGAACTGATCATCTCCCCATTTGTACCGGTCCAAATGGTACCTATCCATTGGGCATGATCCTGCACATCAACATCTACGCCCTCCATGGGCTTATCAGTCACAGGGATCATAGAAATTTCAGTCAAATCTCATCATCAATATTATTAAACACTTGCATAAAATCCCTAATACATCATTCAAAATTTCAAAGACATTACACAAGCTTGCAATACAAATTTGTAGAAAATGACAGGGCGTCCTATTGGGCTAGTGTCCACTAGAAGAGGAAAGTTTCCAGAAGAGACCTCATCCAAGCCATGCAAGTGGGTGATGTGGTCAAGGGATGTCTAAGCAATTGGGTGTAGTGAGGGCAGACAATGAAAAGATTTACCTGCGGGTGCCTTTGTAGAAGGCAAGCTACACCTGTCTTGGATGGAATTTTTTCCAAGCCCATTCATGCTTTTTATTCTTACCTTTTATTCTTTTATTCTTTTATTTTTATATTTTTCTTTCTTCAATAGGCTAATCAGGGGACACTTCCCTAGCATGGTGACCAGTGGTGACAACGTTACCCACAAGTAATTTCACAGAAATGAGAATGTTGGCTCATGATAAGACCCCCTTTCCCTTGGCCATGCAACCAAGAGTCACTACCTTGGCATGGTAACCAGCTGATGGTAATGTCATACTTCTAGGTACCCATGGACCTAATAGGATGGCTCATGATGAGACCCCCTATCCTCTGATTAGGTATTTTTTTATTATTTTTACGGATCCTTCATGTTTCTTGTTGAGAAGCCTTTTATTTCTTTCTCATGGATCCCTAGGCGAAGCATCTCGAGGTTTTATTCTTAGGATTTTATATTTTACCAGCTTGCTTTTACCTTCTGGACCTTTAGCCCCTTCTTCCCATGAGATAAGGTGCAATCCTGAAAATAGGTCAACCCAGTGCCCAAACAAGTGGAATGGGATAGGTGAGTGGGAAGCAAGATGAAAAGGTCATGTTGTGAAGGGAGAGAACGATGGATTTTCATAAATCCCCCCCATTGGCAAACCAAAACCTAAGGACATAGGATTACTAGGGCATCCTGTCAATCCCCCCAGACATGGTCAAGTGGGCAAGTGTAAGATCCAAGAATTTGTTAGAAACAAAAGGAATCAAATGCACATATTCAAGGGTTTTGATGATCAAAGTGACACATACCATGATACCTAGAATAATTACCTCCTGGAGAAAGAACCATCGCTGAAAGAAGACCAAGTCAATGGTGAGGGATGTTGTTGCTGCTGAAAAGATAAATGTGTTGGAATAAAGAAAAGGTGGGCCCTTCAGGGCCATGCTAAAGTCAATCCTTCTCTCGGTACTCCATGTCTAGTGTTGGGTATGTGTTATATTCTTTGCATGTGTGTGTGTGGGTGTGTCATATTTGACAACTACATCTGAAGATACCTCGTAGTAGTGCTCTCTATGTCATGTGCATTGGGTGCTTTCCCAGGGGGGTCCCGATGGGGGGGCAGGTACGCTCCCCCTGGTTCCCAATTTTTTTTTTGGGCAGTTTTTTGCTATTTTTAGCAGTTTACTAAATTTATCTCAGATTAAGGGATTGGGGTTTTGGTATCTACGAAATACCTAAAAACATTATAGATATTGTATGGTTAATGGTGAAATTCAATATAATGAATATAAGAAAGGTTTTCTCGGTTGAGGGTTTCCGGTATAAATCTCTGTGTACTATGTGAATGAGCCATTGATTGTTTTTTGTTTTTCTTAAGAATCTATATGCATTTCTTTACTTCACATGTTTAAAAATTACATGTGGTATCAGAGATCATTTTTGGCTTCAGAGGGACGCCTTTGTTGTTGAGGGTTTGGCTTAGTCTTGATAGATAAAGTTTATCTTAGGTCTGTGATAAACCTGGGTTTAGTGGGAGCTTTTGCAGTGGAGATTTGAGTATAGAAAGAGGAATGGCGAGCTCATATAGAATAGAGATAAAGATGTTCAATGGTAAAAACTTTGAGCTATGGAAGCTCAAGATGGTGGACCTTCTTGTAGACAAATAAAAATGGATCATTGTGGATCTTGGTACACATCCTACTGGTACATCATCTACTAGCACACAAGCTACTAGTACACAACCTACTAGTACACCACCCACTGTATGTCAAAGGAAGATTGGGAGAATTTGGACAAAAAAGAAAGGAGTACTATTTGAATCTTCTTGGCAGATTCAGTGTTATTGAATGTCTCAGAAGAATCTACAACCAAGGAACTATGGGATAAGTTGGGGAATTTGTATCAATCAAAGCCCTTGGTAAACAAGTTGTTTCCTCGAAATAAATTGTATCATCTTAGGACGGAAGATGGATATTATGTGACAGCACATATAAATGCCTTTGATACTCTGGTAAGTCAACTTGTCTATGTTAATATTATGATTGCAGAAGAAGATAAGTGTATTACTTTGTTATGTCATTTGCCAGACTCTTGGGATAATCTAGTTGTAGCAATATGTAGTACCACTCAATCTACATTGAATTATTAGGATGTAGTTTCATCCTTTTTATCTGAAGAGATGAGGTGGAAAATCATGGATAGTCATAGCACATATGCTTTATTTTTAAGAGGTCGTACCCAAGACAAGAATCCTAGTAAGCCTTTGGGGGGGAGATCTAAATCTATAGGTAGTCTCCAGGAAAATCTTTGAGGAAATGATGGAATTGTGGTAAAATGGGGCATTATAAGAAATATTGCAAGTCTAAGAAGGTTGATAAGCCAAAGGGATCTGATAGTACCTCTTCCACAGAGGTAAAAACCTCCACTAAAGAAGGAGGTGATGTTTACCTGGCATCTATAAGTACACATGTAGACCATGATGTATGGTTGATCGACTCAGGTGCGTCATACCACACGACTCTTCACAGGGAGTGGTTCTATGAATATGAAAAATATGATGGTGGTGATGTATTCCTAGGAGTTGACTCGACAAAAAAAATCATGGGACGTGGAAGGGCTAAGTTGCTACTAAAAGATGGAAGGATTAGAACACTCCCTAGGGTTCTTCACATTCCAAAACTAGCCACGAGCCTAATATATGTAAGCAAGTTGGATGATGCAGGAGTGGATACTGTATTTGGAAAGAACACTTGAAATATGGTACGAGGAGCAATGGTGTTCATGAGGGGAGTTCGGTGTGGAAATCTGTACAAGTTGTTGGGAAGAAATTATAATAATGGGTGTAACAGTTCTTTTGTCCTTGAGAAGACAAATAAAGAAGACAAGACCAATATCGTCCCTAAAAAAAAGACCATGCCGTGGCATCAAATACTAGGGCATATTGGATAAAAGTGTCTTTGAACACTACACGATAAAGGCATGGTTTAAGGTATGTCTAATTGCACTCTGGATTTTGATTTCTATGAAAATTGCATATATGGTAAACATAATCGAGTAAGATTCCCATCTGGTGCTACAAGAGCAAAGGGGATCGTAGAATTGATAAACAATGATGTGTTTGGACTTGTGCCTATTCCATCACTATGTAAGTCTGTGTATTATGTTTCATTCATAGATGATTTCTCAAGGTACACATGGATTTATTTTCTTAGAAATAAATCTGAGGTATTTGATAAATTTAAAGAGTTTAAGGCTCTGGTAGAAAATCAGATAGAGAAGAAAATAAGGGTATTGAGAACATATAATGGTGGAGAATTCTGTGGAAATGAATTCAAAAAATTCTGTAAGAAGTGTGGTATAGCAAGGAAGAAGACTACTCCATACACTCCTCAGCAAAATGGAGTTGCAGAAAGGATGAATAGGACACTTATGGAAAAATCAAGGAGCATGCTCAGCGGTGCCGAGTTAGGACAGGAATTTTGGACAATGTCAGTGGGTACAACATGTTACCTGGTCAATCTATCGCCTTCATAAATGTTGGATGATAAAACTCCACATGAGGTATGGACTGAAAAGAAACCCTCTCTTCAACATATTAAAGTGTTTGGTTGTGATGATTATGTACATGTTCCAAAGGAAAATAGGAGTAAGTTGGATAAAAAAGTTGAAAAGTGTATCTTTATTGGTTATAAAGATGGTGTGAAAGGTTATAAGCTTTGGAACCAAGAAACTAAGAAGACTGTTTACAGTCGGGATGTTGTTTTTAGAGAGGTAAAATATGTGCCCAAACAGGAATTCCTACCAAGGAAAGAACAACCTGAGAAAATAGAGATAGAGTTGGTTGATGCAAAATCTAAATCATCTGAAGAAGATGAAGCAGCAGTAGAAGAAGAAGAACCTCATGCCCCAATATTGACGAGATCAGTGAGAGAAATAAGGAAACGAGAAAGGTATAGTCCACCCGATTTTTGTTCCAATTTTGCTTTATCTATTACTGATGATGATCCCATAACTGTTAGGGAAGTGAATTCAGAGGATAGTAAACTTTGGAAGAAGGCCATGATTGAAGAAATGGATGCCTTGGATAAGAATGAGGCATGGGATATAGTTGAGTTTCCATCTGGAAGAGAATCTGTTGGTAGAAAATGGTTGTTTAAGAAGAAGTTTAATGTAGAAGGAAAAGTGGAGAAATACAAAGCTCGGTTAGTAGAAAAAGGTTATTCCTGGGTAGAGGGAATTGACTTTGGTGATATTTTTTCTTGTATTGATAAGTTAACTTCTATTAGATTTATTTTATCTATTGTTGCTTCTTTTGATCTTGAAGTGGAACAGATGGATGTGAAGACAACATTCCTACATGGGGATCTGGAAGAATAAATCTACATGAAGCAACCAGATGGATTTGTTGTGAAGGGAAAGAAAGAGTTGGTTTGTAAGATAAAGAAGTCACTATATTGTCTGAAGCAATCACCTAGGATATGGTACCAAAAGTTTGACACATACATTCTTGGATTGGGATTTGTGAGAAGCAGGGTTGATCACTGTGTATATTCCAAGCAAGTTGGTAATCACTTCATTTATGTAGTGTTGTATGTTGATGACATGTTTTTGGTAGGAAATAACATGAATGTTATCAAGGAGGTGAAATCGCAACTATCCTCCAAATTTGACATGAAGGATCTCAGTGTTGATAACTTCATTCTGGGAATGGAAATTAAAAGAGATTGTGCAAACATGAAACTCTGGTTGAATCAAAGAAAATATGTTGAGACAATATTGCAGAGGTTTAATATGCATGGAAGTAAACTGATCAAGGTCCCTATTCCTATAGGTGTAAATTTATCTGCAGATCAATGTACCAAGACACAAGAAGAATAACAGGACATGTCCCATGTTCTGTATGTCAGTGCAGTTGGCAGTTTGATGTACGCAATGGTATGTACTAGACCGGACATTGCACATGTAGTAGGAGTTTTGAGGAGGTATATGTCAAAACCAAGGAAGGAGAATTGGACAATAGTAAAGAGGGTCTTCAGGTATTTGTGTGGCACTACCATTTATGGATTGTGCTACCAAGGAAGACCATGATTGGACATAGTGGTGGACATATATGGCTTTGTTGGTGTAGATTGGGTTGGAGATCTAGATCACAGAAGATCTACAAGTGGGTATGTGTTTAACCTATTTGGAGGAGAAATTAGTTGGATGAGCAAAAGACAGGTTGTATTGGTACTCTCGACTACAGAAGATGAATACATTCATGCAGGCAAGGAAGAAGTATGGTTACAAATATTTTGTCCAGGTATTGGGTTGGTACAACAAGAAGTGAGATTAGATTGTGACAATCAGAGTGCAATCTTCTTGGAAAAGAACCCAAATTATCATTTGAAGACAAAGCATATTGATGTTCATTATCACTTTGTGAGAGACATGGTTGAGGAAAAGAAGGTGTTATTGGAAAAGGTTGACACTTTGAAGAATGTTGCAGATTCATTGACAAAGTTTGTGAGAACAAAAAATTTCTCCTAGTGTAGAGTAACAATGGGCATTGCTTCCCTAGATTGTTGAATATATATAATTCTGTGGACCCCTGTATGAAAATAAAACAACAAGTGGGAGAATGTTGGGTATGTGTTATATTCTTTGCATGTGTGTGTGTGGGCGCGTCAAATTCGACAACTGCATCTAACGATCCCTCGTAGTAGTGCTCCTTGTGTCGTGTGAGTCGGGTGATTTCCTAGTGGGGCCACAGGGGGGGGAAGGTATGCCCCTCCTGGTTACGTGCAATGTTCAGCACCGGGTGGTAGGCCGAGGCATCTCCCCCAATTTTTTTTTTGGGCTGTTTTTTTCTATTTTTAACGGATTTTGCTATTTTTAGCGGTTTACTAAATTAATATTGGATTAAGGAATTAGGGTTTTGGTATCTATGGAATACCTAAAAACATTGTTTATATTGTATGGTGATTGGTGAAATTCGATATAATGAATATAAGAAAGGTTTTCTCGGTTGAGGGTTTTCGGTATAAATCTTTGTGTACTATGTGAATGAGCCATTGATTAATTTTTGTTTTTCTTAAGAATCTATATGCATTGCTTTAATTCATAGCTTTAAAACTTACATATAGGACCTGTGGGCCTCGAGACATGATCTTCTAGTTATCCCTAAAAGTGGGGGATAACATCTGGCTCCAACTCGGGGACATGTGCTCACCTTAGGGCACATGAGAGCCTCAACATCTCTGGAATAACCTGTTTACCTGCTCGATCTCAATAGCAACATCAGTAACCAATTGGGGTGGTAATGACACCCCAACATATATAGATATATATAGAATGAATTAAAAGAATCAATAATGTAAATGTGAAAGCAAACTAACATGCAATGCAAATGGTATAATACACGAATGCAAGAATGCCTACTTACCTGCACTTACCTGTGAAGTCAGGTTTCTAGTGGATAGTAACGCTTGATGTGTAAAGAATTTACTGGCAGCCTCAGGGCCTCTCCCTCCATGGTGCTCAGGTTGAAAGAGTTCATACCTGCATGACTCATGATTTTATAAGGACTTGTCCATAAACTATCAAACTTCTTGTGCATACCAAGTTTCCCCTTTCTTTTATCCCATAATAGTACGAGATCTCCTTCAGTGAAGTTTCTTTCCTTAGATTTGTGGTCAAAGGTGTTTTTTATCTTCTCCTGGTTTCTTTCCATTTGACCAAGGGAATTTCTTCTAGTTTCATCTAAGTCTATTAGTTGGTTGATTCGTCCTTGGATTGCTTCCTCATCTGTAACATATTGTTGAGAGAAACGAAGGATGGGGATCTAGAGGTTCACAGGAAGTTTTTCTTCTAGTCCATACACCAACTCAAAAGGAGTCTTTCCTATTGAGGTCTTTGTTGTTATTTGGTCTGCCCATACTGCATACTTGATTTTTCTATCCCAATATTTCTTATTTTCCCCCACGACCTTCTTTATAATATTCATAAGTTTTTTATTGCTCGATTCTACCAATTCATTCCCTTATGGATAGGAATTGGAGGAATGGGATAGGACAATGCCATATTTGAAGAAAAATTCTACCAGAGCATGTGAGCTAAGAGATTTGGCATTGTCTGTAGTGATTTTGGAAGGGATGTTGAACCTAGTTATGATCCGGTCTTCCAAAATGTTCATGACTACTTCCTTGGTGGCTTTATTTGTGGGAATGGATTCAACTCATCTAGTGACATAGTTTGTGGCTGTTAGGATCCACCGGTAGCCATTGCTTGAATTATCTTTAAACTCCCCAACGAAATCTAAACCCCACTGCTAAAAATGTGCTTCTTTTACTACGGGTTTTAGGGGTTGTGATGGGAGATTTGGTTTACCATAGAATTACTAGAAGGGTTGGGAAGATCGGATGTGTTGGTGAGTGTCGGAAAAGAGTGTTGGACAATAATACCCAACCCTTAGGATTTTGTGGGCAGTAGTACGTGCTGCAAAGTGACCACCACAGCAACTAGAGTGTAATTATTCTAGTAATTTCTTTGCTTCCTCTTTGTTGACACATCTAAGTATGACCCCATCAGGATTTCTCCAACCAAGGCCATTTTCGGTCAAGCAGTATTTCATAGCCTTCAATCTTAAATCCCTTCTTTTGTTGTCTACTAGGTGATCAAGACAAGACAAGTTCTTTAGATAATAAACAATATCATAATACCACTCATCATGCTTTAGTTCACTGACCACCACTTTTATTTGTTCGCTCTCGTCCATTTGTATGGCTTCTTGGTTGCTCTCAGTCAACATCTGGGCCAAACCTTGTCCCTTTATTATTTTTGTGGGTTTTATCTCTAAGCCATATTCTTGGATTTTGGAAACCCACTTTCCCCTAGTACCCATGCAATCTTGTTGTGATAAGACATCCTTTACTGCCAGGTATGGGACATAAGCCTTAATTTTATTAAAGTCGATGTAGTTTCTAAATTTTTTAAGGGATTTTACCAAGGAATATGCTTGTTTCTTAGTAATGGAGTAATTCAATTCAAAATATCTAAGGAATTTTCTCATAAAATCTACGGGGTGTTCATAATCATCAGCGCCCTTTTGCATTAGAACACCTATAACGGTGTCCTAGGAGGCAAACGAGAATATTATGAAATGTCATGAATAATCATGAATGATCAAGATAGGGGATTGGGAGATGGCATATTTTATATCCTCAAAAGACTTGATGGACTTATCATCCCATCTGAAGGAAATATCCTTTTTTAGCAAAGCACTCATGAGTTTTATCCTTTCGACAAAGTTTGGAACAAATCTTCGAATGAAATTGATCTTTCCGAAAAAGGATTGTAAGGATTTTTTGTTGATTGGGTGACAAAAATATCTTATTGATTGTACCCTCTCAGGATCAATGGATACCCCCCCCTTTGAAGCCATGTGACCCAACAATTTTCCTTCATCGATCCCAAAAACAAACTTCTTGGGGTTCAAAGAGACACCATACTTCCTACATCGTTCAAAAACAATCCTGAGGTGTGAAAGGTGGTCTTTCCTGTCTTTTGACACAAATGTGAGGTCATCCTGGTAAATTTATATGATTTTATGTATAATATCGCTTAAAGAAAAGTCCATTTCTCTCTAAAAGGTGTTGATTAAGGTTGGTTGTCATTGATGTCAACCCTTGAAGAAAGTCCCATAGCACAAAGGTTTGGGTAATGGACCCAATATTTTTTGATGTAAATATGACTCATTATTGTTTTTTCATGGTTGATAAGAAGTAAATATGGACGAACTCCAAAGTGGTCCCCTTATGGTGAAAGCCCTCATGGGAAGACACTTTGTGGAGTAAGAGAACCTATGATTATTTGTGGAATAGTGAGATGAAGGAAAGTGAATTTGTCAGGGAAAAATATCCTAGATGGATAGTGTTTGTCATGTCATTTCCGGTGGTATGTGGAACATCACATAATTCCTCACGGTTAGAGAGTTATGGCCATGAGAAGTTGGAGACCCTGGGTTTGGGTAATGGACCCAAGTTTGTTTGATGGGTAA
>JZKD02S2334068.1:2183787-2212432 GCA_000966675.3 Picea glauca
AAATGATACTTATTCTCCTGACGATAGAATATATCTTTCCTATCATACAAATAAGGACTTCCCAAAACAATGCCACATATATCCAACGGAATCACATCAAGCTCTACTTCATCAAAAAAATTGGTAGTTATAGCAAACCTAAGTTTACAATTCCTGGTTACTTGTAACTTAGCACTATCACATATCCAACCAAGAGGGTATGGCTTAGGATGTGGACTTGTTTCCAACTTAAGTTTCTTAACAATCTCTTCAGAAATAAGATTTTCTTGTGACCCCGAATCAAACACCGTGTCTATCTTAGTATGTTTTGAAACAACCCTTATATGAAAAAGTTCAATTCTCATTTTCTCATGTTGAGTTACATTGACATTTGCATTACTTGAAGAGTTAGTACTTGCAATAGAATTATTACCTTGGTAACCCATCGATGTGATCTTCGTCTCATCACCAGAATCCGAACCCAAATCTTGTAAAACAGTCACAACAATCTTCGACTTCCCTTTTTTGTTGTTGGCAAAATTCTTGGGTCTTCTTTCAGGATGAAGCTTCCAACAGTGGTCTTCATCATAGCCATCCTTTGAACAGTGTTTACATGTGAAATTTTCTCCTTCCTTCTTCACAGCATCATTCTTCCTGCCATTGCCTTTGAATTTCTTCTTCCCTTTGTCTCCCTGGCTGTATGTCTTCTTGAAACCCTCATGAGTATCGTTTCTCCCCCTTGCTTTGAAATGAGTAGCATGTACACAAACTTCATCTAGATTCGTGGGATTAAACATAAGTATAGTATGCCTCAAATAACTATGCAAAGCACCAATATATTTGAGCAATGTTTCCTGTGAAGACAAATCAACTCCCAAAACCAAATCTCTTCTCCTAAATTCCTGGGTAAAACTTTGTACATTCAGTCCTTTTTCTTGTCTAAAATTCTGCCATTCCATGGTTGCCTTTTGTTTATAAGCCAATGGATAAAATTGTTTTTTAATTGCTATAATGAAATCATTCCAAGAAAGAAAAAAAAATTCCATTCTTTTTCATTTCCTCCTGTGTCTTAGATTCCCACGAAATAAGTGTTGAACCATCTAATCTTAATGAAGCTAACTGAATTTTGGTTTCATCATCTTGAATCTTTTGTATTCTAGAATAGACTTCAATTCAGCGTATCTAGTTATCTAACTTTTCAGCGTTAACTTCTCCATTATAAATTGGCAAATCAAATTTTATATCAAGCTTTAATGAAGGAATTTTCAAAGGAGTTTTACCATGCCCCTTTGGAAGATGTTTCGAACTGGTAGAAGAAGAAGAGGAAGAAGATGATGGAGGAGGAGAGGGTAGTGGAGAAGCACCATTCCCTCCATTTCCGCCTGGAGTCTTGTCACCACCGCCTCCCTTATGCATTGAAGGGTTGGAGCCTTCACCCTATGAAATTATGTTCCGTTCTATCAAGATATTCATCATATATCTCAACTGTATGATAGTCTGCCTGAGATCTTCCTCTTCAGCTGGAACACGTTCATGATCTTCTGCATGAGCCATGCTTGGTGAATGCCTCTCTACAACTTGCGGTGAATGAAACTGCTTGCTCCTTGTCAGATAAGAACTTGGCTCCACAAGTTTACCTTCTCCTCTTATGAGTTTCAACCTTGTGAGCATCAGAAACAAAACTTGCAAACAATCAAGTCTTCAAAACCAGTGCTCTGATACCAACTTGATCTAAAAAAATGAAGAAGACTTGAAAAACTTGAATAATTATTGCAAGTGAAATGTTATGTGTTTAAAGCAACAAGATCAATTTGAAACACATAAATTAAGGATTACTTATGCAAAATACACATAGACAACAGCATAATCATTGAACATAAACACATATGCACAACAATTGATAAAGGAGTTCACCCCTCTCTTGGGCTACATCTCCCGGTCCAGCTTCCAATGGATCATTATTATTAATTGCTCAAAAGTTCTCAAAAACATGTCTTACAATGCTCAAACTGACAAACCGACTGCTCCAATGGCTTCCCAGTGTCCCAAAACCCTTGTCTGGGCTCTTTTGACACCTCAATCGGTTGAAAAATGAAGAAGTTAGGCCTCCTGGAAGTCTCCCTCTTAAGCTTGTTGTCTCTGGTTCTACAATTCGCACCCTCCTTGAACAAACCTGGCTCACATGCTCTTTTAAGCGTAAAAACCTAGTCCCATACGCAACCACGCACTGGTGCAAATCATAGGACGGTTAAGGGCACGCCAGCCCCTAACCACCCCAGCACCTGGGCATATGGTACATGGAACCTCGGGCTTAGGCAAACGAGTGGTTAACAGTTACAACCGTTGGAACTTCCCCACTCCGGTCGTGGTCATATGGAATACCCCATATGACCGAACTCCATATACCTCTGTGCTCATATGAAATGTGGTCATGTAGAACCGCGCGCATTCCATTTGGAACCAAGTGTGAACTTCCCGCGCGCATTTACCAAAAGTATGGTCATATACAATGTTAATAAGACTGCGGGTCGGGGCTTAGCCCCGGCCTGACCCCTGCCCATTTATACATTGAAACAACTTTTTAAACATTATGTTTGATTACATATCAAGTCACATGGTATGGTGCATTGGTTGGAGGGTTATATGAAAACCTTATATGGTGGGGGGAGGTCCGAGGGTCGAACCCTGCAGACTCCCAATAATTTTTACATACAACTATCATAAACCAACCGACGAGGGACACGTGGCACCCATGGATTGGGCCACGTGCCCTCATATTATTTGTTTTCAACAAGACATGTGTCAACACCCAATTTTCCAGCAACCATCCAATAAACAAATGCCACGTCATCACCATACAGACTATATGGATAGGTACAGTCAGCATCCAAAAATTTTGCCTGTTTAGCTTCGTGGACAGATCACGATATCTCCTCCATACGGACTCCATTTGAGAAAGTAAATATACCTTCAAAATCAGGAAGACGAGACGGACACAATGACATTGTTTTCATCGCATTTCGAGAACTTGTAAAATTGAGCAAAATTTGATCCCCTGATCAATCAATGACTATCTGATATACATATAATAAATTGGATAATAAATATTAACGAAGTCAATGTTTATAAAATGGTAATAATATATAATGTCACTTCTTCAATAAATGCTAAAAATGTGGCATTCAATGTAACAATCAACACTTCATTCAATTAATGCCTTCAAACCACCATTCAATTTCTTATAAGAGAAACGTTAGTTACACAAACAATATTTATAGCTAGAGATGACAACAACAATAGGTTAGTAAGGTTAGTTTCTAAGCTAGGGTTAGTAGTTAGGGTTTCATTCAAAGTTTTGAGAGTTGTTGCGATCAAGTTTACTCAAGACAAAAGAAGGTCTTTAGATCAGTGCCTTAGGGTTAATGGAGTCAAAAGTAGAGGAAGCATGAGCTAAGGTTAAAAAATATAGTACAACTAAGGACTAGAAGGTGAAGCTTTGAGGTGTTTCTAGGGCAAGGCCTCAAAGTCAAAACCCTAGGGGAGAAAGTCTCACCTTGGTGTAGTTGAACTAGGCCTCGGTGATCTCTCCTCCTTCCTTAATTCAATGGAAATGACGACTAGCTGAGAAAATAGCATAAAACCAACACAAGAGGGTTTGGAAGGCAATGTGTTGCTACAAAAAGGCTTCACCAGAAAACCCTAGAAAATCATCCCATCAAAGTGTAGAAGAACTAGGCTATGATGTGTCTTCTTCTTCTTATCTTGAAAGTAAAAATGACTAGAAGATAAAGAGAAAAGAAGAGTGTAGCTACGACTAATCTCTTTCCCTCTTCAAACAATGGATAAAAAAAAATCTCTTGATGGGGACATGAGACAAGGACCTACTATGTGTGCTTGTCACCTAGGGTTTATTCAGCAAATTTATAACCATAAATGCAAGAAATAACAATAAAACCATTCAATTAAGAAGTTTTGTGGAAATTTACTTACATTTCACCAAGAAAATCATAACAACCCCTAGTTGTAACACCTTCCATCAAGAAATATGCCAAAAAATCCAAGTAGAGATCCAAAATGCCTTCCTTCAATGCTCACAATTTCAGCCAAATAACCCAATTCTAGAGAAAATTTCATACCTCACTAATGAGTGAGTGAGAGATGATGAAAAAATGAAGGTGAAAACCCTCCATTTATACGGTACCATGACCTAATTTTACATTCTAGGTCATGAAAAAGGTCGAGAAGGCCAAAATGATAAAATCATATTGTTTTAAATTAAATGTTCAAAATTAAAACCTAATCAAGCTAAAGAGAGAAGTCATGCCCCTTTCAGGGAAACATTATCCCCTTCTAGGGAAAATGGGTCATCCTAGAGAAAAATGTTAGCCCTCCTTGAGCTTCTCCAAACTGCCACACATGGAAACACTGCCAAATATGCCTCCCAAGATGTCCGTAAGGATGGAGGACATCATGATCATCATGGGTGACATCCTAGGCCTTCCAAGGCTAACATTCCATTGAAAAAGGGCCAATCCCCCTAGGTCAAGCTCTACCAAGGTGCCTCTGGTGGAATTTCCTCCTCTACTCTAGTGCAACACCCTTGATCCATCTCTGTCATATATATTCCCCCTGATGGGGTCTCAACATCCACTTGATGGAATCTTCAGCCCCATGGAGTTTCAAATGAATCATATCCCCATGTGTACCGATCCGAATGGTACCTGTCCATCGGGCATGATCCTCCACATCAACAGTTATGCCCTCCATGGGATAATCAATCACAGGGATCATAGAAATTTCAATCACATATCATCATCAATATTATTAAACACGTGCATAAAATTCCTAATACATCAGTCAAAATCTCAAAGACATTACACAAGCCTGCAATACAAATTTGGAGAAAATGACAAGGCTTTGTATTGGGCTAGTGTCCAATAGAAGAGGAAAGTTTCTAGAAGAGACCTCATCCAAGCCATGGAAATAGGTGATGTGGTCAAGGTATGTCCAAGTAGGTGGGTGCAGTGAGGGCATAGGATGCAAATCTTTACCTGTGGGTGCCTTTGTAGAAGGCGAGCTGCACCTGTCCTAGATGCAAATTTTTCCAAGCCCATTAATTCCTTTTATTGTTTTATTTTTATATTTATTTTTTCTTGAAGAGGCTAATCAGGGGACACTACCCTGGTGGGGTGACTAGTGGTGATAGTGTTACCCACAAGTACTTTGACAGAAATGAGAAGGTTGGCTCGTGATGAGACCCCCTTTCCCTTGACCATGCAACCAAGAGTCACTACCCTAGCGTGGTAACTAGCTGGTGGTAATGTTATACTGCTATGTACCCATGGACCTAATAGGGTGTCTCATGATGAGACCCCATATCCTCTGATCAGGTCTTGTTTTATTATTTTTATGAGTTCATCTTGTTTCTTGCTAAGAATCCTTTTATTGCTTTCTCGGGGATCCATGAGTGAATCATCTCGAGGTTTTATTCTTAGTCTTTTATATTTTGCCAGCTTGTTTTTACCTTCTGTGAATTTAGCCCCTTCTTCCCATGAGATAAGGTGAAATCCTGAAAATAGGTCAAGCCAGTGCTCAGACAAGTGGAATGGGATAGGTGAGTGGGAAGCAAGATGGAAAAGTGATGTTGTGAAGGGAACGACCGATGGATTTTTAGAAATTCCCCAGTGGAAAACCAAAACCTAAGGACACAAGCTTACTAAGGCATATTTTCAATCCCCACAGACATGGTCAAGTGGGAAAGTGTAAGATCCAAGCATTTGTTAGAAACAAAAGGAATAAAATTCACATATTCAAGGGTTTTGATGATCAAAGTGACACATACGTTGATACCTGGACTAATTACCTCATGGAGAAAGAATTATCTCTAGCATAAGACCAAGTCGATGGTGATAGATATTGTTGTTGCTGACAAGATAAAGGTTCTCGGAGAAATAAAAGGTGGGCCCACCAGGGCCATGCTAAAGTCAATCCTTCTCTCGATACTCCATGTCTAGGACCTGTGGGCCTCGAGACAAGATCTCCTAGTTATCCCTAGAAGTGGGGGATAACACCACCCTCAAGTGTTGTTAATTCTCTTCCTTCGACTTAGAATATATAATAATGTCATCTAAAAATACAATGACGAACTTATCTAAGTATTATTTGAAAATACCATTCATTAAACATATGAAGACCACTGGTGCATTTGATAATCCAAAGGGCCCCACTGTGAACTCATAATGACCATACCTTGTTCTGAAAGCAGTCTTCCTGATGTCTTCTTCTTTAATTATTACTCCTTGGAAAAGGATACTTATCAAAGAGGTCATCGATCCTTGGAAAAGGATACTTATTCTTCATAGTTACCTTGTTCAACTGCCTAAAGTCAATGCAAAGTCTCAATGTTCCATCATTTTTCTTCACAAATAAAACTAGGGCACCCCAAGGTGACACACTTGGGTGTATATACCCCTTCTTCAGAATATCTTCAAGTTGCATTTGCAACTCCTTCAATTCTGGTGTACTCATCCTGTATGGAGTCTTGGATACTGGAGCTACTCAAGGAATCAAATTTATGGAGAAATCAATGTCTCTTTTAGGGAGTAATGTTGGTATTTCCTTAAACACGTCTTCAAATTCTTGTATGACTCCATAATCTTCAATATTTGACACCTTATTTTTAGATGTCTCTTCCATATGTGTTGCAAATTTTTGACACCCTTTTCTGTAACATTTCTTCAGCTGCAACGCTGAAATTTTTGTGATGGTTACTTCCCAGGGAATTCCTTGCACTGTCCTTAGGTTCCCTTCCTCATCCAAACAAGTGAATTCCTTGTTATGGAATTCTAAGATAGCATGATGTTGTTCCAACCAATCCATCCCAATTAGACAATCATAGAAACCTAAAGGAAATATGTTAAAATCTGCCTTGGTGTTCAGTCCATTCATGTCCATAATATATGACTTAACCATCTCATTAACTTTTCTTTTGGCTCTGCTATCCAACTGCACCAACCAATATTTTCCATGCTTTATTCTTGGAAAATGAAAAATTTCCACCATCTTAGGATCTATATAACTATGACTAGCTCCTGAATCGATTAAAATAGAAATGGTTTGGTTGTTTATCATACCTTCCACTTCAATCATATGTGGTTGATACTCTACTTTCTTGTTTTCCAGGGCTGCATAGATCCTTGGTATACTTCTTCCCATGTCTTCCACTATTTTATCTTGTTGTATATTGTGAACAATCCTCACTTTTTCACCTCTGTGAGGTAAATATCTAAACATCTAATATTCTTTACAACCCCAACATTGAATAGGTGGTTTCCTTGGCCTTTGAACTCCTGTCCCCATCATTCGGGGTTCTCTGGAAGTTGGTTGTCCCTGAGGATTATTTCTGAAGAATGGTGGCTTAGTTCCCTTCTTCATCTGATCTATATTGAATTTCTTCTTGTCTTCCCAAGATTTTTGGAAATTTGGCCTTGATTTTTTATGATCATATAGGCATTTAGCTCACCTTATAGTCTCCTTCAATGTTTTGGGATCATCATATTGTATTTTTTCACTGATGAATGATGGAAATCTAGTCAAATACCTCTGAATCTTTACTGTCTCATCCTTGATGAAAGAGACATACTTTAGTAGTTCTAAAAACCTTGTTTCATATTCATCTATGGTCATACTCCCAAGTTTGACTTCAAAGAACTCTTTCATTTTCTTGTCATAGTATTTCTTAGTCAAGTATTTATTTCCAAAATACTTCTTGAATTCTCTCCTAGTAACATTTTTCTCTTTAATGTGTTGCACCTGCACAAGTTTATCCCACCACATGGATACCTTTCCCTTGAGTTGATACATGGAAATTCTTCCTTCTGCATGAGAAGAATAATTATGCAATTGAAAATACTTTATCATTCCTAGAAACCATGTATCTATGTCTTCATCCTTATTTTGCTCACCATCAAATGTAGGAGGTTTGATTTTGTTCATTTCTCAAAATAGCTCATCCACCCTAGACCTCTTATGCTTCCTGAAATGGGATGGAATTGATCTTCTGTATTCTATCTTATTGGAATGCCTTGGGGAGTGATGGTGATGTCTGCTAACACTTCTTGTTCTTCTTTTCCCATTAGGATACCTGTGACTTACTTATTTTCTTGAGCCACTCTCCTTATCCAATTTATTTTATATTATGTTCAATCTTTTCATTAACTTCATGTTGAAGTCCTCCTTCTTCTCCTTTTCTTTCATAATCCTTTCATTATCAACTTTATGGATTTGGAAATCCTTTTTCAATTTTTTAATGGTCTCTACCATATTCATGTTTTCATCCCTTCCTTCTCTATGTCAATTGGATTTTGTTCCTTCAAGGCCCATATGAAAATCCATCCCTCTGATTTCATCTTCTTAGTTGTAATTCCCCAGTGCATATTCCATTCCTCTACACTATGTCTTGATCCATATCTGATCTAGTTTTTTTTTAACTCTGCAAAATGTGCAACCAACATAACTTTATCAAGTTAACTGAGTCAACAATTTCATGAAAATATGAACCATTCAGGTTCAATAGTATATCAAAATTATTTCTTCTAATTTCCTGAAAAAATGATTTCCTAGATCAATTTTTCGGGTGAATAATTATACTCTACCATCCAAGACCTTTCCAATGCCTTCTTCCATGCTCAATTCTCAGTCTTGGGCATAAAGTTATGGTTATTTGGAAATTGTCCATCAATTTTTTCTTGTTCCCTCTTCAACTTGGTGCAATTCTGTGTTGTAATTATGCATTTTTGCACCTACTCCATTGGATTTTTAGTAGAATCTCAATTGGGTTTCTTCATATACATATTTTGGACAATCTGTCTAAGTTTCACGTTTTTATAGGTTCTAGGATGCTAGTTATAGTGTGCTGAAATTCTAGGCCAATTCGTATTTTTGGTCTCGAATGCTGCAAGTACCTTCTTTTCCATCTTAAAAATTTTTAACATGTCCATAATTTTAATTCATCTCTAGGATTGTCTTCTATGATTCATTATCTTTCCATAGACTTCTCATGTGCCTCAATTTGATTCCAGAGAAGAAAGCTATGGCCCTTCGAAGTTAGTTGGTTCTTAAATTTTACCCTCCAATGTTTGTCATGTAACTTCCTCATAAAAGATTTGTTTGATGAACAATTTACACCATTAGAAATCTCTCTTCAGGATCTTTTATTTGAGCTACAGAGACAAAGTGTACATTGGTACAATTTGTTCTCGGGGTTTTTAAGTAACAAAAAATGTTGTTTAGGGCTACAAAAACACGCTACAAAAAGATGACCTTCAAACAGTATAAAATGTCGCAGAAATTCATTGGTTTTTTGTTGTTGTACACCATCCAAATGCCTTTGCGTGCATAAATTTGAACATGTACACTCATATTTAGCATGCACAAAACATCATAATGTAGCGCATGATCTGAGCACCTATAACCAATTTGGATCACTTCTTTGTCGCGCTAATAACTGGTGCACACTACTTTTGTGTCGCATGTCAATATCCAACGCACACAATTTTGGTTCATGCACTAATATCTGTTGCACGCAATATTTTTGTTGCACACTAATATTCCACGTGCATTTTAATCTATGCATTGCACTATGCCAAAGTTTAGTACACCCCCACTATGCACTAGTACTCTGCACACACCATTATATAAATTGTTGTGCGACAACATTTACCCACATTGCATGTGCACCAAGAAAATTCCTCTACACTCTATCAATACTGTGCACACTATACAAACCAGTATTATACACGCCCCACTCAATCTGCACCGCATAATGCTAAATTTAGTGCACACACTCATGTGCCAAATTTTTTTGTGCATTACCAGTCTGCATCGCACAACGCCAAAATTAAGTGTGCACACCAGCGCACCAATTTTTTTGCGCAATGCCACTCTACACTGCACAGCGCCAAATTTTAGCGTGTGCACATGCACACCAATATTTTTCTGTGCAATGTCACTCTACACCACACAATGCCAAATTTTAGCATGTGCACTCGCATTCCAATATTTTTCTGTGCAATGCCACTCTATACCGCGCAACGGCAAATTTTAGCACACACACTTGCATGCAAATATTTTTTCGCTCAATACCCCTATGCACCACACAACACCAAATTTTAGTGCATGCACCCGCACGCCAATATTTTTCTGTACAATGCCGCTCTACACCATGTAGCACCAAATTTTAGTGCATGCACCTGCATGCCAATATTTTTCTACAGATCACAAGCCTTTCACTATGCATCATGCATTTTTAGTGTGCACACCAGCACACATTCATTTTTATGCGCATCAACTTCTCATGAATTCAAATGTAGAAATTGGGGATTTTACCTAATGTTTTCCCAATTTTTACCATAGACATTTTGGAACTATGAAATTTATTCAATTTCATGTTGATAACACCAATTCAACCTTTTCAACAACAAATCGTTGTTGGTTGACATTCTTGTAACAATTTTTTCCCAAACTCAATTTACAAATTGAGAATTTTAATCAACTAATCTCACTCCATCTCTCATGGCTTCCCTGTAACTTCAAATTCGACCTATTACAGGCTTGAATTTTCTAGAACAGATATTAAATTAATAATATCTCACTACATGGCCAAATTTCTCAATTTTCCCATGAATTTAACAACATAAATTGGGGCTTTTTCCCAATTCCATGCAATTGTTGTTACCTTTTACCATGGACACTTTGTAACTTGAATCTTTGGCCACTTCAAAATCAATCCTCTATAAAATTTCACTTCAAATCAACTTGCTCATCCCATCCAGGCTGAGTGTTGAAAACTAAAGCTTTGATACCATACTTTAACATCCCTAATGTCCAACTGGGCTATGCCATGTAATTTTATTTTTTTTAACTATATGCAAATTAAATAATATACACACGAAAACCCTTGCTGAACTATATATATAAAACACATTCTATAAATGCACAAATTCATATGGAAATAACAATAAATATATGCATGCAACATAGACAGGAAATACCCATAAATATAATGACAAGTATAAACCACACACAAGAAAAACCATAAAAATAAACACATAATTAATAATGCAACATATAAATTAACACACAATTGAAACTTATCTTGGTAAGAATATCACCAACTGCGTGTAGACCTTCCACGAACCTCCCAGCCTTAGACCACACTGCTCATCACTCTAAGCAGTGGGTCACCCCCGAGCTTGGACTAAACTCCACATGGGTAAAGGGATTCCTAACCAGGCTGAGTATCTCAAACAACAGGAAAGACTTCGTCATAGGTGCCAACTCAAAATAACATCCTATAGTCCCTCATTCCCCACATGCCTCTCCCACCCCAGGAAGCATGCTTCTTCTATTCTCAACAATCCTTGGGCTACCCCACTTCCCTTCCAGGGCTTCAACAACATGTCAGGCATGAAGTCTTAGAGCCCTCTAGCTATATTTTAGCACCTTCAGGAATCAATTCCCAACAATTTTCTCACCTAGAGAGAAATTTATCATGGGCCTGACAACATGCCTCTTCAATATCCCACAGTCCTAACAAATCTCTTCTCTAGTTCAAATCCCAAGATAATTAGGTACAGCTACAGATACATGTATAGTTATGGATATAGGTACATGAAGGTACGAAGAATAGTTGAATGAGTGAGTGAATGATCATGGAATGATAAATGGGAAAATGAACTAAGTTCAAACTATATGTATTCATGTTCCAAAAGTGACACTTGTCATGTTGGGAGATACTTTGGCCCACTTGTCCCCATCCTTAGAACTTAGGATAAAATAATTATCCATACTTTATACTTTAAGGAATATTAATAGAATATTCCTTTTTAGCTTAAGCTCTCTAGCTTAGACCCTTATCCTTAACTTTTATCCAACCTTTCCCTAACTAGTGGAGTTTAGTCCCCCATACTCTTTTATCATGGTAGTGGTCGGTCTACACGTAGTGATGTATTATATTAATGGTGAGATGTATAAAAAAATAGGCTCAATGAACTTTAACATCTAGGTTCTTTGGCCTAAGTCGAAATATAATCCTCCTAGCATATAATAAATGACTCACCATCCTATAAAACATAATGTATACACAAAGGCTCCCTGGCCTAAAAATCTCACGCACTTATGTTTGTTGCATGCGATATCCTGGAATATGCACACTTCATCATTCTAGTGCGCAGTACATGTGCACACTATACCATGGAAGGTGTATACAAAAAATGATATCAAACAACTCACCAAATTAACTACATTAACATTTACATTTACAATTGGTTCGGCCTAGGGGTATTACATATATGACTCTAGTTGGGTCTATGCCTTTCTCTTTGTTTGGTGTGTTTGGAAATAACGCTTTCTCATCGTCCATGTTTTCCTTAGGGGTCACCCCTTCTCCAATCAACCCAATCCTATGCAAGTATATTTCCTTCACAGGGAGTGATGACAGGATCCTTCTCCTCTCAAGGTATTGGAAATACTTGGTAGGGTTATATACCTTTGCAAGGGATGTTGATCAAGAGAAACCCTTCCCACACTGAGTGGAACCCCGAGCAAGGTTCAATGCCTATGCTAGGAGGATCGGCTGGGGGAAACCCCAACCAAGGTTTTTGGAATACCATGCAGGGATAAATCCCTACCCAAGGTATGTCATCGAATTATTTGAATCTATCAACAATGCAAACTAGCGCGAAAACCCCTTACACTGACCAAGGAAACCATGTTTTTTACTAGAACCCTGGTCAACATGAAACCTTTTCCTAGAAACCTGGTGCCAACCAAAATCCAGGTTCCTCTTTTCCTTTAAATGAAAAACAAATTGAGTTACCTTTTCTAGAAACACTTCACTTGCCAAACTTGTTAAGGTTGTTGAATGATCTTATTTTTCATGATCCACATTTTCCTCCTATGACAACTAAGTTTCCGTTAGACATACCAAAATTTGAAGGAAAACTTGGTGAATATCCAGTTGATCATGTTATAGCATTTCACTTGTGGTTCTCCTCGAACTCATTAGATGATGACTATATCAAGTTGTGATTGTTTCAACACACTCTCATAGGGGGTGCTACGAATTGGTATATTGAGTCTGATGGATCAAAATACTCTTACTTTAACAATCCAACAAGGATTTTCTTAAAACATTTCCAGTTACTAGTGAGATACGATGTCAACACTGAGTTGTTTCCCAATTTCAGGAAAAATAAGGCCTTCCATATATCCAATAATATTAGAGAATGGAATTACCACAAGAGATTGATTAAAGTGAAGGTCCCTCTTGCATTTCTACTTGAGTGGTTCCTCAAGTATTTTGTACCTTGTATTTCCAAAGACGTCGCAACTTTTAAAGTATTTTCTAAGGAAGATGCTATAATGAGGGTGAAACAATTGGAATTGATTTATCCTCAATCCAACATGTTGTACGATATTCTTCCATATACACCACGATCAACCTTTGACCAAACCAAACCAAAGTCTGGGGCTCATGATGATGGTATTGTAGGCTCAACAAAAAGAAATCCTATAGATCAGTTGTCCAACCAATTGCAACAATTATCTCTACAATAGATCATGGCTATCTAGACTCCTAGTACGACTACCCCTTGCAACCCAAATTTCATAAGTACATAGTGTGTAGATGACAAACCCCAAAGGTAACCAACAACCCGAGGGAAAAAGAAAAGCCATGGGAAAGAATGGTAAGGGGGGTAATGATAAAAAGGTTGCTAACAATGATGGTGATGGTAAAAAAAATAAGAATAAGGTTAAGTGTCCATGCAATATTTGCATGAACAATCACCTGACTCATTAGTGCCCTCATATGGAGGAATCTCAAAATCCGTTGGCACAGTGGTAGCATGTTGTGTTAACCAACCCCTTCCCTTAGAGGTAGAACTTGTCACATGCTCCTTCATCTACCAATGTGCTTGGGGGAAATTAGGGTGCCCCCACACTTAATGCTAACATCGAAGCCACAGATGTGTACGTGATGAGATTGATTGCTCATATTCAGACCAGGGCTCATGATTACAAAATGCCCAAATCTGCTGAGAAGGGAAAAGAAGCTTCCAACCCATTGCCTCCTATTCACATTGAGAAAAAAATGGCAGAAACTACGACTCACATCCCCAAAGGTGCATTTAAGAAATATTCTCATAATCCAAATGCAAGGGCTTCCTAGAACTACTCTGTCATTGAGGATCTAGCACAAACCCCTTGTGTAATTTCTACCCTGGAGGTCCTCTAGTGTTTCCCTTCGCAAAGAAAAGCGTTATTATCCACCTTAGATGTTGTTGAACCAACTAACTCATGATCCATTATCTTTGACACTTCCAACATTAAACCTCATTTTCCTTACCACATAACCTTCTAGATAGTAGTGGTTTATGCCATGAAATTGTTGACTTGGAATATTTTTTGCATAGTGGTAGATGAGGGTGCATCAATTTGTGCTATGTCATTGGCATGTTGGAAGGATATTGGTCAACCTGAGTTGTCTCCATCCCCTACGTTGTTAACTACATTTGATGAAATTTATTTTAGACCGCATGGAATAATCCCCTCCTTCCCTATGCAATTGGAGGGAAAAACTATGTGTATCGAGGTCGAAGTAGTCGACGTGCCTCTCAACTACAAGATTTTGTTTGGATGAAGTTGGACTTACAAATTGACAATGGTTGTATCCTCCATTTTTCATGTAATATTCTTTCCTCACAAAGGGATGATAATAATCATTGATTATTTGTCTTTCTCTCATCCTGACCCTTTATCGATGGAATCCACAGTCCTGATGATTGATAATCCGCAACAAGGTACTGACAATATGGGTGTTGGAATAATCCCATCATTGATGGGAAATTTTGACTTTCCACTGCCTCTGAATGATGTCAAGATGATTTTAGTTATCCCTATTCATCCCAAGGCTGCAATTCTCCAAGTAGCTTTGTTTTGAATGAGTTATTTTGATGATCCATCGACTTTACCTTCCCCGTTGGATTCGATGGAAGGGGTAGGGAATCCTCGCATGGAGATGCCCCTATCAATAGTATATTTTGTGTACAACATTGTTCAACAAACCTCAACCAACTATAATCCAACTCCCCCTCAAGAGCTAGATCCTATTATAGAGCTTATTTGGGCTCAATATTCTCTTAGTTCTCATGATCCTTTGGACTTGGTATTTCCCTCCGATAAGGCATAATCCCCTCCTCCCCCGTGCAGTTAGAGGGAAAAACTATGTGTTGAGGTTGAAGTAGTTGATGTGCCTCTTGACTACAACCTTGTGTTGGGATGAAGTTGGACTTATGAAATGACAGTAGTTGTATCCTCCATTTTTTTTGTATTATGATATCCTCATGAAGGCAGGATAACAATCATTGATCAATTGTCTTTCTCTCATCCTGACCCTTCATCGGGGGCATCCATGGTCCCGATGATTGATAATACATAACAAGGTACTGCCAATATAGGTGTTAGACTAATACCATCATTGATGGGAGCTTTTGATTTTCCACTACCTACGAATAATGTCAAGATGATTTCAGTTATCCTTGTTCATCCCAAGGATGCAATTATCCAAGTAGCTTTGTTTTGAATGAGTTATTTCAATGATCCATGCAATTTACCTTCTCGGTCGGCTTAAATGGAAGGGATAGATCATCCTCACATGCGATGCCCCTATCTGCAGTAGAGGTTGTGTATAACATTGTTCAACAAACCTCAACCAACTTTGATCTAACCCCCCCTCAAGAGATAGATCATGTTCTAGAGCCTATTTGGGCTCAATATTCTTCTAATTCTCATGATCCTTTAGACTTGGTATTTCCCTCTGACAAGGAAATTTTAGAGGCAACGATTTTTTCGGATAGACCTTGGGATGATCTCCATCATAGATATTAATTTTTACCCAAGCTTAGGAGAGTGGAAGAAGGGGAGTTTACTACGACTGTTTTTCTAGAGTTTATAGTTAAGGATTGAAAGTATAAAGTCTAGGCATCCAAAAATAAAGAGGATCTATGATATAACGGAATGAAAAACAACTATTTAGGGGAAAAGGATCTAAGGATGATTTCTTAGTTGTCTTTGTCTAGATTCCAATTGTTCATGGATGCTTATGTTCTACTAAATGGCTTCCCATGAACGTTCAAGTTCAACCCGGGTGGTAGCAGTTTTTAAGATGGTGTTAAAAATAGTTAAAGTGATACTGGTCTGATCTGTGAGACCGGGTTCGATATTAGGTTGCCTCATAATAGGTATAGTCATAGAGGAAAAGAGTTTTAATTTTTTTTTGTTTTTTAGGTTGTTGTTTCTATTTTAGATTATATGAGAAAGTTCCCAGATATATGAATTAATCATATAACAAATTCAAAGGTCATTTCCCCTATCTAAGTTGAACTAAAAATCATGCATGAAATGAAAGAAAACATAAAGTTGTGGAACAATGTGAGGCATCAACCAAAGAAGAATCTCACTTTGTGACAGAAGAAGAAAATAGACAATAAAAACTTTAATGAAGCACAAGATATAGAAATCTAAGTAGTTCACAGGTCTTGTACCTACTGATAGCCAATACAGAGGAAAAGTTGTAAATGATTAGATGACTAAAATAATCAATCACCATACTAGATGTTGTACTAAATTGAAACTAAGCATTCATCAAAGATATATGATGAATGATGTTAAATACTAAATAATAGAGGAACACATAACTGAAACTTGACGAGATCTGGAGTCTTTGATTTGCATTTGTATTAATTCTGACAAATGAAAAATTTATCTACTCAATCAGCCAAGGAAAAATCCCCACCTTGGTTCTATCTTTCAAAATTGTATTTATACAGAGAAAATCATCAACCCTAGATGGTTGCTATTCTCCTAAATATCCTAGGTGCTAATGGTTACAAAATACAAAATTTGAACCGTTTTCCTCGGTTACCTTTTACTTTTCTACTAGTTGGACAAAAATGGGCATACATGCGTTACTTCATCATTTATTTGAAGCACTTCCTTCACTCAGTCCAAAACACTCGACACCCCTGTTTAGAAACTGCACCAAAATTCTGGAAAGTTTTGTCGTATCCTTTCCTTCAAACACATACAACTTCCTCTGAATTTTGGGAAGCCTGCCTTCAATCTTTCCCTTTTCAAACTTTGTCAACTACAATTGTAGATTTGGATTTATTAGCCACTTATCCATTTGGGTGATGTCAAGCTTCTTCAATTGTGAAATCTCGAGCTGGGTTTCATTCCATCTCTCCTTAATATGAATTTTATGCCTTATAACATTGATCTGTCCTAATAGCCCAGGACAATCACCTTTACCAATGCCCAATGTTTTTGTATCTAGCTGATGAAACACTTCTTCACATTCTTCCTTAAATTCTTTTGCCATTTTCCTTCTTTCTGCTATATTGGTCTCCCATGTTTTTAATATGATGTCTCCCCTGATCTTTTCTTCTACAACCATCTTTGGAATTACTGGTACTTCTTCTTTAGCAAAAAATGCTACTGCCTTTTGAAAAGCAATGCGGGATGTTGTAGCCTCTTTTTCTTTGACAACAATGTTATCCAGTGAGTGGCTTATTTCCAGGAAGCAGTTTTGAATGATTTACATTTTAGAAATCATGTTTTGTTGTTCTTCTTGTATTTTCTCATGCACCGCTAGTGCTTGGGATTGAAATGTTGTTATATTCACAACTTGTCCTTCAATGGAATTCAACTCATCCTGTAGCTGTCTCACTAACTCTTCCTGTTGAATAACCTATACTTGACTCATTTTCATCTTCTTGTTCACTTCATCTAAACCAGACTTCAACAATTGCATTTCCTGTTTGTCAGTAGTTCTGGCGTGTTCAAATCTTTGATTTGCCTCCTCTTGAATATTATTTTCTGTGTGCCTTATTTGTTGGGTATGTGTTATATTCTTTGCATGAGTAGTAGTGTCTGAGAGTCTATGTCAGGCATGCAGGGGGGTTAGAGGGTGGGTGTAGCGCCCTCAAAATTTTTTTTCGCACCAGGACGACATTTTTTCGGGACAACATTTTTTGGCATCACATATTTCGGGACCGCATTTTCGGGACCACATGATATTTAGGTGGTTTTTCAGCACATGGTTTTTTTCCGATGGTTTTCTATTTTTGGTTAAGGAATTAGGGTTTTGGACTAATCCAAGTCATTGGGTTAGGGTTTTGGATGTTGTTGGCTCCTATATGTATATTGTATTGTAAACAATGTAACACAATGTATGAATATAATATATGCTGGTTTTCCTGGTTTGGGTTTCCAGGTGAAAAATCTCTGTGTAATGTTTGTATTTTCTATTGTATCTTTTCTATTCTTTTCTGAATATTAGTTTGCAGTAGATATTGTACAAGTTTAGGATTTACATTATTTGGTCTTGCAACTGAGCTATCATTTGATTTTTTTGCTTCAACCTTGTTTTTAGAGGGTCAAATGAGAATAAATTGGTTGTTTCCAAAGCTCCCATAGAGCCTACTACTTATTTGGTGAAATCCCCCTCTTCTAGGTTCTTCCCATCGATAAGCACTCTATTTTTTTTCACCATTATGCCTTCTCTCAAATGCATTTCATGTTTTACTACAAACTTCCTCTTCCTACTAAAAAAGTAGTTGGAGGAAGGTATATCTTCTCTAGAGATAGGATTAAGGTCACTTACATATATGAATTCCAGATGGGGGGTCCCAAAAGTTGACTATAAAGGAGTTAATGATGTAATAGGGATGGCCAATTTTGAAGATTGAGTTTCTCCTAGTTTTTTATGGATATCAACAGGAATAGTTGATGATAAAGGAGGAATCATTTGACTTGACTTTGAAGTTGTCTCGAGCCTAACTTATGTTTCCAAATTTGGGTGCTCCATTTGTGAAGATTTTGTTTTTTGTGAAGACGCTTCAGTCTTCTTTGTATTTTCTTCTGCAGTCCCTTTATCATGGGCCTATGATCCGAAACCTGGGAGAATACTTCCTTAAGCCGGAGGAGGGGCTGTTGATTCTCCCTGTAGTATCTTTGGCAAACCACTTCGCCTGTGCTTCTAGAAATTCAAAAAATTGGTTTGTAGGTTGGGTGATAATGCCTGAACTCTGTCTAATATTTCTTCATAGGTTCTGGCTCCCTTGAACATGTCGTCGCAGGGAGAATATTCATGTTCATACATTTTCATATTGAAATGAGAAAGATAATTTCCTGCAATTTGATAAGGGTCATTTTTTATGAGTTCAATATCTACCAATTTGATGTCTTCCAGTGTTGTAGCTTCTACCTTGGAATGACCAAAGTTAAGCAGTGAACACTTCCCAATCTATACAGGAAAAACTGGCTAGAAATTCTTCTGAGATGCTTTCAATTATTTGTCGATGCCACCTATTATTATTTGGTAGGCCACCTCCCTGCAAACCAGTCTATCGGGAAGGAACTTTGGAAGTGAGTGAGGAGGAATCAAGCACCCGAAAACCCTGACATAGGAGAAACCCTCTTCAATAAACCAATCTGCAATTTCCCTAAGGTTTCCCATGATTGGATCTGAAATAAGAGAGGGTGCATAACCATACAAAATTTGGTGCAAAGGTATCACTATGTAGTGACAGATTTCATAAAATAAATCTTTAACATTCTCCTCCCATGATTTAGAGTGATAAACATGAATGGGCTTCGCACAAACTGGGTTCCAGCTCCAATTCATCAAGGAGAATGGAGTCATGTAACAGATAACATCCATAATATATCCAGACATGTAAAAGGATGCAAGTCAGCCTTTCATTTTTGTAGTTTGGTACTTTGCAATCTCCTTAGTTAGATTATCTGATACAATTTTATCCTAGTTGAAATTGTAACCGTCGACTACTTTGTGTAGAAGTGGCACCCATTCTGTAGGGAAATGGGTAGGGATTTTCCTCTTGAAAAGTATACATAGAATCAGAGCTATATAAACCATGTATTCATTTAACGAAGTTGTGGGATAAATTCCATGGGTATCAACTCTAAATCTCACTGAAATTCCCCACCATTCTTTGATTATACTTGGATATTTTTGATCAAATTTTGTACACTCCTTTCTTTAAAATTCCTCAACGAATTCAGAATTATAAATGTATTTAGAAGTAGGGGACAATTTATACATTACTTGGATGTCCTCAAGTATGAATGATTCGACGATGACCTCTTGGTTGTTTAGAATGCTCCTTGTCTGAATGCCAGTTTTCTCTAAAGCCCAGCTTATCATGTCATTGTATGGCATGAGTCTTGACCATGTGGATTTTTGATGAAGCTCAGAATCTGCTATGTATCCGAGTTTATTTTAAGTCTTTTCATTCCCAAAAACATCAGGGAAATTCCTTATCTCATAGTCTAAGACTTCAAAAATATGCCTTCAGGATTTCACTGAATCCACAACATGTGGCATAGTGTTGGATATAACATCTCCATCTGGATTTGAGATTTCACCTACCTCCTCACTCTTCTTAGTCTCTTTTCTGGGTTCCATGATGTTTTTGCTAAAATTAAATCCTAATGCAGAGAAGGAATGCGTAATCTCTTCTGAATGTAACTCACTCCTGGTCTGAAAGTAAGGATGAAATTCAAAATAACAAACCTTTATTAACCTTTAATTTGTCTTAAATTTAGCATACCGATATTGGCGATGAAAATTAAATGCTTTAATGGGGATGGTATGGCTAGAGATACACACTTTATGTTAAAATTATCTCCATTAATCCGTTATAGATACTGCCACATATCAACGATTCAAAACTGGGATTTCGAAAGGAATGTCATCTAAAATTCCCGAATAGAGAAACGCAAAAAGTTATTTAATATCATTAATATTGTTTTAAATTTAAGTTAATTATGTTTAGGTGATTAATTCTTTTGGGATTTCATATTTCATAGTTTCAAGCATCATGTCCCCAAGAGGTATGACACAAGTAAATCCTGAATCGTGAAACATCGATGGGATTTATTTAGGCACTAACCACTTTTTTTAACCCTTTAATTAATCGCGATCAGGGGTTAGTTTTTACTTTTCGTTGATTAGAGTATTACGACTCCGACAACTCTTTATCATTAAACCTTCTTACTTCTTAATAAACATAGCATTAGCTTTTAAGGATTTTGTGACTTCGAAAATCAGGGTTTTAAAGAGATTGCAGGTTGAATCTTTGATTTCTCGAATCGCGATTGAATAACAATTTGTTAATTATTTTTAAAACTTAATTAATCATGATTAAAAAGGTATTTCGTGAAAAGTGCATTGGGGCTTTGAAATGTTGTTTAAGTTGAGATTGCTGAAAAAGAACATGTGAAAGGCTTAGAAAGTCGTTAACATTTTTAATTATTACTTTAAAATCGGTTCAATTTCTTTTAAACAATCACTTTTTGAGACTTCGGTACCGAGAATTTGGAGTTGCTATTAAGAATCATACTTCATGAATAGTTGAACCCCAAAACCCAAAAATCCCGAAAGACCTTTTGACTCCTTTTTGGAACTAAGGGTGGCTCCGTAACCAGATAAAAATGGAGATTTGGATTTAGAGAATAAAAAATAAACTTTGTTTCAACATAGGCTCCATATATGGATCTCGTCTCCCTACGGGACAAGAATAAAAGTAGATCACGTGCCTTTATTGGGAAAACGGAGTCATTAGTTTGTTTATGCAAAACTTGCTCAGAAAGAGGGGGCAGAGGAAAAAGGGGGTTTCATCCACATCTTTGAAATCTTTTGAAACCCAATCACTCTCTAATATCAATTTTAGGCCATTTGACTTCCTCTTTCCTGGTACTTATTTCTGGTCTTCTTAAGATAATCCAAACAACCTTAGTAGTTTTAATAGGTTTTGTCGATCTTGCTTGCCTCAAGGTGAAGTAATTTTAATGTTTTTAATCAGGGAGTCTTGCGTGAACTTGGGATGTAGATCTAGCTTCAAAGAAAAATAATTACCAAAGTACAGTATAATTCATGTATAACAACCTTACAAATATCTTAGACATTGCTTCACTACCAGCGAGCCTGTTCAGTACTCCAGTGAAGTTATCTGATTCCCTTTATTGAATTTCCTTTCACCACTTCAAATTGTAACTTCGCATTTAAATGCTGAGATGAGGCCAATCATTTTATGAATTTCCTTTCATCATCTCTTTTCTGGACTATATGGGGGCAATCAATTTTTTAATTTCCTTTCACCATCTGTCTTATATTTTTCTTTGATATGAAGTGGGGGAAATCAATTAGTCTCAAGCATACCAGGGGTGATATCTGTGTATAATTTTTCAATAGAGGTATATTAACTCACTTTGATTACTCTAGACCAGTTTCCTTTTGACCTTCAAAACATCTTAGTCTGCAGAAAAACTTATTGAAAAATTTAATTTCTGGGGGCCTTCTTTTGAGACAAACTAATCCTTTAGAACATGTTAAAAGAACTAAGAGAGTTAGGATTAGCCTACACACATCTTTGTTCAATAAGAGTTTCAGGAGTCGTGAGGACTTTCCTTTCTTCTAAAGATTCATTTGTCATATTTCAAAGCTAAAGTGTAAACTCTCCTTCCTATGTGGAAATCATGGGAAGGCATCTGGGGTCAAGGAAAAAAAATAAACCAGAGATTGGAACAGGATGACAAAGAAGGTTTTGGATTTTATAAACATAGTTGTGGTAATGAAATCCTAACTCTTGGAACCCTTTCTTTGAGGTCACTTCACCTCTTTTGTCTATTTTACTTATTTTTATCTTATCCAGAGGAATCTTTTATGATCCATAGAAAATTTCGTTCTTTTGATGATACCTTGGGCGAATATGTTCATACTCATGAGATCATTGTTTCATCTAGGTGATATTCATTTGAAATTTAGACATTTCAGAAATTCATACCTTTACCTTACCACTTCATTCTCATCTTAGTAAATTATTTGTTTATCACCTGTTTCGAGCGAATCAATTTCCTGATACATGACCATCTGTTTTATTCCTTTTGACGTTTGGGCCGTAGACTAGAATCCTACAAGAAGACAACATGAAAAGCGTCAAGGCTTTAAGATTTACAGAACTCATGTATTGAATATTTTATATCTCTATTTCTAGGAGATCACTAGCTTTATTTGCGGTGAAAGTAAAACTTATCGAAAAACTATAAAAACTAAAAACACAAACCGATATATACAGTGGAATTTTGGAATTTGTTTATTGCATATAGTGCTTCAGATAACACTTGTTGATAGGGTGTTGAGGATTTTACCATCCAATTTTTCTAGCAGAAATGAGTTCTTCCCTTCAAAAGTTGTGACTTTGAATGGTCCATACCAGATATGATAAAATTTTCCATGTTTTTCCAAGTATTCCCTCCTAGCATACCATTTCAAAACCAAATCACCAGGGAGGAATTCCCTATCTTTAGCCTTATGATCGAATAGTAATTTCATGTTTTCTTGATATTTCTGTAGCCTTTTGTCCACCTCAGCCCTATTCTTATGAACTTCAATTAGTTGATTTATTCTTCTTGTGACATGGTTTGGTTCTTCTTTTTCATCTTGCCAAAGTTTCATCATGGGTAGAACCAGGTTTATGGGTAATACCACGTTAGTCCCATATACCATTTGAAATGGAGAAGTGCCAATCGATTTTTGTAAGAAAAACAGGACCATGGAGCAATAAAATAAAAAAAATGCAGAAACAAAACATAGAAGATAAACAATACAATAGAGACACAGATTTACGTGGTTCACCTAGTGTGGGCTACATCCACCAGAGAAATTGCTAGGTCCTTCCTTTATTATTATCCAGCATATGAAGGGATACAACCTACAACAAACCCACTATAACTTCCTCTTCTTTCTCTCACAGTCTCCTATCTTAGAATACAATATTCTCCATCAACCATAGCCACAATACATTTCCCTCATAAAAGAGAGTTTCCTTCTAGGGAAAAAAACCCTAACATAATCTCCATCGTTAGATTTGCGACCTTATAATGAACGGTCTAGATTTACAATGAAATTACAATATACATTTACAAGGCAATTTTTCCTTCAGGGGCTTCACCCCCAAACTCCTTCTAGGGGCCTGCTTTCTCCCAGACCCCCCAGCCAGGGGGATACCCCCCCCAAACACCGCAGAGGGGGTACCCCCCCTATGCACTCCCCTGCGTGGAAGAGTGTACATACCTCTGGGGTGTAAATACTTCATGGGGTATAAACACAGTTGAAAGTAAAAGATCTCTAAATAAGGAAGATAATTAGGCTCCACAACCAACAATTTCTTGGTGCCTATCTGATTTTCCCACAAGGCGTATTTCAAATGCACATGCCAGTATTTTTTATTTTCACATAAAACCTTCTTAATTATGGTAATTAAGATTTTATTTGATGATTCATCTAGCCCATTGCCTTGGGGGTATTATGTCATGGAGTGACCCAATATAATATTATATTTTTGGAAAAAGATGACCATTGCCATAGATTTAAATGCTTGAGCATTATCTGTTACTATATTTTGGGGACATCCAAATCTAGATAATATGTTTTCCTCTAGGAAGTCTATCACCACTAAATCTTTCTCTTTTCTAGTCGGAATAAATTCTACCTGTTAACACCAATTCTTGCAAGTGGGGTGTTTCTCCCTGAGATAAGCCCCTTTGGGTGGAAAATGCAATGAAGTGGGGTAAAAACCCACTTATCCTAATTTTGGGGTGAAAATGCGCATTTCGTTAAGCGGCGAGCAAATCTAGGCAGCTAGAATCTGCATGCCTAGATCTACAGTCAAGGTTGGATTCTGGAGCCCCCTCGCCATTCTACCTTTAAAGCGGGGGGGGGGGGTCCAGAATTTGATGCGCATCTCTCAATGACCTCAATTGGGGAGCCCAGATATATGGTCAAGGTTGGATTCTAGACCTCTCTTGCCTTTCCACCTTTAATAGGGTGGGGCGGTTTCTGGAATTGGTGGCTTAAAGTGGGTCCCCCCTTGTCACATCTCTAACTCCCTCCTCTTACCGCCTTCCGCCATGTGTCTTCCACTCAGCACCATTCTGGCCCACCTTATTCCCATTTCCTCACTCACACCTATCCTCCACTCTACTCGGTGTCATATCCCTTTTCCATTAGACCCTCTTATCTTCCAAAACCTGTACCTCCATGCTCCACGCCACTTCCACCTGTGTCGTGTCCTCACTCCCCGACCTATCACATTGCGGCCTCCTTGTCACCTTCTTGTGGAACATCGCCTCATCATCTGGTGTCACAGGCTTTGTTTCTTCATCACCTAGTGCTTCCACCTCAACACCTCTTGTCTCACCCTCACAGTTTTGATGCCATCACCCCCATCAGACCCTCATCTACATCTGCCATATGGGTCCCCTCGCAACATTCCAATGAAGCAGGAGAAGCCAAAGGGAGACTGCCACGTCCTGCAGGTGTAGAGTTTACCAAGCCTTTCCTAATCCCAAGAAAGAAGTTATTGAGGCAGTTGATGGTGGTTGAACATCGTCTCCTTCCATAAATAGAAGTTTGGGAAAGGACAAGAGTAGAGGTAGACTATTAGTCCATCCCGATAGAGATTGTGTCTGACAAATGACTGCATGGGCAGTCTGCCTAAAGTCTACATGTGCATCTTGACAAAGAAACTCACCTACGTGAAGCATTGAACTCGTGACATGATCGTGCCTTCAACGCCTGAGTCAATTCCAAGTATATGTAGGCATTTTTTCCATTTTTGTAATCATCGATGGTTGAGCTATGCTCCCGACTGTAAAGTTTCGGAGGAAGCTTTGGTTATGTATTTTGATTTGAGATCATCAGATTAATGGAAGTCAGTTTCTCTTTTCTTTTATTTTGTCTGTCAAGCTGTTTAAAACACTTGGAACTGGAAGATCCAGTTGAGGGTCATGATATTGTAGGATGATGTATGGTTGGTCACTGCAATCTTTGCACCAGTCTTAAGTAGTCTCCCACGTTGTATTTTTCCTCTTATACTGAATGATTCGATTGGAGGATCTAGTCGGATGGTTGTGGTTGCATAGAATTTAGGCACATTTCAATGTCTTCTTTTTTATTCCCTAAGTTGCTGGAAGGCCTGATGGATAGATCATTCTCCTCCCTTTTCTCCCAATTCTTCCCTCTACTCTCACTTTAACTCAAATTCCTGACTGAAGTTGGTTGTGGCCCTCACTTCCCTGTGCATTTCTAGCCTAGTTTTCTGAGTTAAACGATGTGGTTCTGAGTTTACTCCCATCTAATCACCCCTTTAAACAAATCATGACATAAAACTGATGGGCATCGGGCTCTTCTCCTGCTGCAATCCAGGAGTGACTTCCGACGCCAACATTTATGGCACCGTTTCCAGGGACGAAGTTGAAGATTTTCCCTGGGTAGAATGACATTGAACCTCTGATTTGGAATGTGAATCAAGCATCAGAGCCCTAAATATTTCTACTATGCACCTGGTGACTCCACTGTGGCGACTCCAATGTTTCCACTTCACTGTTTCAGTTGTGGATACTTTTAGCACACCTGAAAGCTCACCCAGAGAAACTTTTTCAAGAAGGTTTCAGCAGCTGCTTTCTCCGCTTGAGAAATTTCCTGGGAAGACACAAAATTAAGACGTGGCATTTGATGGTGAACAAAGACCAGTCACATTCGAAGATGCGAATCTTTCACCTGGAAACTCCATGATTCGAGGATCGATTGGTGACTCCACTGGTTCGATATGGAGAAAATCCTTGCTCGAAGGTTTGCTCCTTTTAATTTTTCTACTATTCCTAGTTTTCATAATGTTGTCCCTTCTCTGAATAAATGGAGTGATTATTTGCCCATATTTAGAGAGCGTAAGGAGGACAACCTTGCTCAGCATCTTCGTGAGTTTCATGAACTCATGAATCAGTGGGAGATATATCATGAGGATGTATTATTAAAAATGTTCATGTTCTTGTTAGAATGGGATGCTCGTGAATGGTATCATTCTTTACCCCTTGCTAGCATTTCTTCACTCAGTGAATTTCATGCAGCTTTTAATAGGTGTTGCCAAAAATTTTATTCCTCTGATTTTATCTGTCATAACTATTATGAGGAATGTGAGGACAATGAGAAAGATACGATTGTGTCTCTTGAAGGTTGTGAGGATGAGAGAAGATACAAGGATGAGGACCCTGGGGAGGAGGAAGATGCTTTGGGTGAAGCTTGGGAACTGATAAAATCCCTCTCTGCCAAACTGGATAGGTGTGAAGTTGAACAATATGGGGAGGATTTTTCAGCCTTTGAAGAATATTCTCTTGGTATCTCTACCATGGATGATGATGAATATCCCAGGGAGGAAGAAGATGCTTTGAGTAAGATGATGGAGTAGGTGAAATCTCTCTCTGCCTAACTAGACAAGTTGGAATCTGAAGACAACGTAGAGGATTTTCCAATCCTTGAGGAGGATTTTCCAATCCTTGAGGTAGATTTTCTGGGTGACTCTTTTAAAGAATATATTGAAGATTTCATAGTCATAGAGACATTAGTTTCTACCCTGATGAGCCTGTTGTCTCAGATTTAGAGGAAGAAGCCATTGTGGAAGAGGATTGTTCTCTTTTCCTTCACAAGATTTCCCATGATGTATTTACATTTGGGATTGAAAAGGAGGATCGAGAGATCGTTCCTTTTTTGCAAGATGGGAGAGTTCTGTTCTCACCCATATTTGATGATTATTTAGGAGAGGAGTAGCAGAGCCCCACTTCACAATTTTCTAACCATAGAAGAAGACCGCCTATATATGACAACTATAAATTAGATTATGATCTAGATATGCAGGATTTCCAAGAGCAGACTGTGGAGCCTTATCCTCTATTCATTAACAAAAATTATTATGAGGAAATCATCCATCCTAAGTAGCAGTTGGAAGAGAAGAGCTTTCCCATAGGTCCTGTTTATGGCGATTGTAAATATGACTCCAGGGAGAGCCAAGGAGAAGAACCAGAAGAGTAGTTGAGGGCACATTTTATCTTCTGTCTAGAACTAGTCAGTGAGAAACCACCACCTGAGATCAGTAAGCCTGCGTTATTTTTCCACCCACCTGTGCTTACGAGAGATATTTAGCCACACGTGAACAACTGTATAGCAGAGGAGGCTACCTGTCACCCATTTTCTATATTTTTCCACTGGTCCTATGAGCCTGTGGAGGAATACATGGAGTTGTATTTCCTTCACAACTTGGAGCTACCTTATTTCATGTCAACTTTAGCCTATGAGGAGGATTTGAAGAGTGTAGTTGTTCTACTATCATGGCTACACCATCCACTAGTGATCACTGACAAATTGAAGGAACTTCCATTCAGAAAGTTACTTGATTGGCTATGGTGGAAATTTGCTTTCACCTAGCCCCATGTAAAGGATTTTATTAGTTTAGGACTGTACATATATAATCTCCTTTGAGAATGTATGTTTATTTTGATTTTCTTTTACTTTTCGGCTTGTATTTTTAGCAGGCTATTTTGAGCTTGACTCCATAGCCCAACAAAAGGAAACTGGAACTGCAAAATGAGTCCTTAGAGCATCACAGGGATGAATCTAACCCCCATGGAGCCTAATGTTAGCACCAATTCTTGCAAGTGGGGTGATTCTCCTTGAGACAAGCTCCTTTGG
>JZKD02S2334068.1:2215971-2233272 GCA_000966675.3 Picea glauca
ACCTTTTGGGGCTTCTAGATGACATATGAGGGTCCTCCAACTTCGTAAGGCCATAACTCTCAAACCGTGAGGAGTTATGTGACGTTATACATACCACCATAAATGGAATGACATGCACTATCCATATAGAATAGTATTATCTTAAAATATATCATAACTCATACCGTTACCCATCAAACAAACTTGGGTCCATTGCCCAAACTTGGGGTCTCCAACTTCTCATGGCCATAACTCTCTAACCATGAGGAATTATGTAACGTTCCACATACCACCGGAAATGGCATGACAAGAACTATCCATCTAGGATATTTTCCCTAAAAAATTCACTTTCCTTCATCTCATTATTCCACAATTAAACATGGGTTCTCTTACTCCCCAAAGCGTCTTCCCGTGAGGGCTTTCACCATAAGGGGACCACTTTGGAGGTCATCCATAATTAATTATTATCAACCATGAAAAAATAATATTGAGTAATATTTACATCAAACAATATTGGTCCATTACCTAAACCTTTGTGCTACGGGGATTTCTTCAAGGGTTGACATCAATGACAACCAACCTTAATGAATAATCATAATCTTTCTTAGTCAAATGAGCTTGTAAACAATCATCACCCAAATTGTTCATGTCTTCTTCTAGATCCTCAAATTCTTGCATGTCATTCCCTCCTATAAAATTTTTATTTTTTAAAGGAGTTTGACCTTTTTGATCTTCATTTTTAATTTGTCTTTGTTGTATCTGAGGATTAGGGTTTCTTCTAAATTCTCTCCTAACAAATTGAACTGCTTTAGATTTATCTAGCTCCATCGTTAAAATTTTATTTGATAGTTGTTTTATTATCCTAGCCATATCATCCATTTTATCATCTAAGGATATCCCAGATCCTTAGGGTCCTACTTGTTCCCTAAAATGTTTGGTCTCCCTATTTCCCGTTTCCAGTTTTGATTTTAATTTACCAGAAGCCATCATATTTGACTCAATATCTATGGCATCGTCTTGCATTCTGGTAAGTTCGACTATTGTCCTTTTTATTAATAATAGTGTGAACTCAGGTTCAAAAGCCACAACGAATGTTACTTTCTATGCAGGTTGGGAAGGTTTAACTTCAACTAGTATCTTGTTATATAACTTATTAAATCTTTGAATGAATTTGATAACAGTTTCCAAAATTTTCTTCCTCAAAGCCCCAAAATCAGATAAATAATATAGGTGATCCTTTATCTCACCCCACTATCTGAGAAAAGAGTTTTCTAGATCATCATAAGATGCTATCAAGCCCACGAGCAATCCTTGAAACTAGGTTCTTACCTGATCTTCGAAAGTTTGAACAAACAACCATGAATATATGTCTTCATGTTCGAGACCGAGAATATATGTGAATTGATCAAATAAATTGATATGTTTGGCTGTGGTTAGGTCTCCTTCCCCCGTAAACTTAGGTAATTTATTCATGTAGTTTTCAAGTAAGTCATGAAGGGGTACTAGGAGGACCAAAAGAGCATATTTAGCAACAACTTTGGTGAACATTCAGGGGGTGGGGGTGGCCCTTGACCGACCCCTCCTCCTCCTGCAACAGCCATAGATATCCTAGGGGAGGTAATTGGTAGATTATAAAGAGGGTTTTCAAAGACGTATAGTGATCCTTTAGCTTCTTCAGGATGAAGTGAGAAAGGATTTTAAAACTGTTTATCGAGAGATAAGAAAAATGAAAAAGAGGGGAACGAGATACGGGGACTTGGTTCCTTTGATTTCCAAGAGATGTAAATGAGAGAACCCACAGGCATGTAATCTGAGTATGTGGTATACTCTTCAATACTTTGTGAGGTCGGGAAATCTAACTGAAGAGTTGGTGGGATATCAATCGATGCGAGTTTTACTAAGGGATTCTCATCTTCACTTATCCAGGAGGTAGTCAGATGAGTTTCATATTTAATTTCTGGGAAAACTAGATTTTGGTTAGCTGACATTTCTCCGAAGAGGGTTTGGGTGGAAAATTCTTGCGAAGTTATCATTTCAAGTGGAATCTTGGCCTTAGAGTGCATGTATTTAGGCTGGTAGACCGCAGTAGTTTTCTTAAGAAAACCTCTTATTTTTAGTATTTTTTCAGGATCAGAAACAGGCGGGTCTTCTTATGATCTGGGTTTTGTTTCGTGTTCCTTTGACTAGATGCGATCTTACTTAAATGTGGAGTTGCCAAGTGAAAAATAACTTATCCTTTAAAAACTGTTCACTCTTTGTTCACTATCAAAGAGAGAAAATCACAAATGTCGTTCTCCCAGGGAAAATAATTTTGTTTCTCTGTCCCCGACAACAATGACAAAAAGATGTTGTTCCAGAGTTTATACTTAAGGCTTGAAAGTATAAATTCTAGCCTCCCAAAAATAAAGAGGGTCTATGATATAAAGAAACTGAAAACAACTCTTTAGGGGAGAAGTAGCTAAGGCTGATTTCTGAGTTGTCTTTGTCTAGCTTCCAATTGTTCCTAGATGCTTATGTCCTACTCAATGGCTTCCCATGAACATTCAAGTTCAACCTGGGTGGTAACAGTTTTTAAGATGGTGTTAAAAATATTTAAAGCGATACTAGTTTGATCTGTGAGACTGGGTTCGATATTGGGTTGCCTCATAACATGTACAGTCATAGAGGAAAAGATTTTTAAATATTTGTTTTTTTTTATGTTGTTGTTTCTATTTTAGATTATATGAGAAAGTTCCCAGATATATGAATTAATCGTATAAAAAATTCAAAGTTTGTTTCCCATATCTAAGTTAAACTGAAAATCATGCATGAAATGAAAGAAAACATAAAGTTGTGGAACAATGTGAGGCATAAACCAAGGAAGAATCTCACTTTGTGACAGAAGAAGAAAATAGACAAGAAAAACTTTAATGAATCACAAGATATAGAAATCTAAGTAGTTCACAAGTCTTGTACCTGGTGATAGCAGATACAGAGGAAAATCTATAAACGATTAGATGACTAAAATAATCAATCACCATAGTAGATGTTGTACTAAATTGCATCTAAGAACTCATCAAAGATATATAAGAAATGATGTTAAATACAAAATAACAGAGGAACACATAACTCAAACTTGATGGGATTTGGAGTCTTCGATTTGCATTTGTAGTAATTCTGGAAAATGAAAATTTTCTCTCCTACAACCAGGCAAGGAAAAATCCCCCCCTTGGTTATATCTTTCAAAATTGTATTTATACAAAGAAAATCATCAAACCTAGACAGTTGGTATTCTCCTAAATATTCTAGGTGCTAATGGTTACAAAATACAAAATTTGAACCATTTTGCTTGGTTACTTTTTACTTTTCTACTAGTTGGATAAAACTAGGCATACATGCATTACTTCATCATTTCTTTGAAGCACTTCCTTCGCTCGGTACAAAACACTCGATACACCTATTTAGAAACTGCACCAAAATTCTGGAAGGTTCTATCATTTCCTTTTCTTCAAACACATACAACTTCCTCTGAATTTTGGGCAACGTGCCTTCAATCTTTCCCTTTTCAAACTTTGTCGACTACAACTGTATATTTAGATTTATTAGCCACTTATCCATTTAGGTGATTTCAATCTACTTCAATTGTAAAATCTCGAGCTGGGTTTCATTCCATCTCTCCTTGATATACAGTTGATGCCTTATAACATTGATTTGTCCTAATAGCCCAGGAAAATCACCTTTACCAATGCCCAGTGTTTTTGTATCTAGTTGATCAAACACTTCTTCACATTATTCCTTAAATTCTCTTGCCATTTTCTTGCTTTTGGCTATATTAGTCTCCCATGTTTTTAATATGATGTCTCCCCTGATTTGTTCTTCTACGATCGGCTTTGGGATTGCTGGTACTTCTTCTCTAGCCAAATATGCTACTGCCTTTTGAAAAGAAACGCGGGCTGCTGTAGCCTCTTTTTCCTTGAGAGAAATGTTATCCATTGAGTGGATTATTTCCAATAAGTAGTTTTGAATGCTTTCTATTTTAGAAAGCATGTTTTTTTGTTCTGCTTGTAGTTTCTCATGAACCTCTAGTGCTTGGGCTTGAAATTTTGTTATATTCACAACTTGTACTTCAATGGACTTCAACTCATCCTGTAGCTGTATCACTAACTCTTCCTGCCAAATAAAATGTACTTGACTCATTTGCATATTCTTGTTCACTTCATCTAAGCTAGACTTCAACAATTGCATTTCTTGTTTGTCAATAGTTCTAGCGTGTTCAACTCTTTGATTTACCTCCTCTCAAAAATTATTTTCTATGCGCTTTATTTGGTCCTACAACTGAGCTATCATTTTATTTTTCTTCTTCAACTTTGTTTTCAAAGAGTCAGCTAAGAATAAATTGGTCGTTTCCAAAGCTCCCATAGAGCCTACTACTTCTGTGGTGAAATCCTCCTCTTCTAGGTTCTTCCCATCTACGAGAACTCTATGTTTTTTCACCATTGTGCCTTCTCTCAGATGCATTTCCTATTTTACTACAACCTTCCTCTTCCTACTGAAAATGTAGTCTGAGGAAGGTATCTCTTCTCTACAGATAGGAGTAAGGTCACTTACATATATGAATTCCATATGGGGGGTCCCAAAAGTTGGTTGTAAAGGTGTTAATGATGTAATAGGGCTGACCAATTCTGAAGATTGAGTTTCTATTGTTGTTTTAGAGATATCAACTGGAATAGTTGATAATAAAGGAGGAATCATTTGACTCGACTTTGAAGGTGTCACGAGCCTAACTTTTGTTTCTGACTTTGGGTGCTCCGTTTGTGAAGATTTTGATTTTTGTGAGATGCTTCAGTCTTCTTTGGATTTTCTTCTGCAGTCCCTTTATCATGAGACTCTGATCCAAAACCTAGGGGAATACTTTCTTGAGTTGGAGGAGGGGTTGTTGATTCTCCATGTAGTATCTTCGGTAAACCACTTTGTCTGTGCTTCTGGAAAGTCAAAAATTTGGTGTAGGTCGAGTGATAATGCTTGAACTATGTCTAATATTTCCTCATAGGTTCAGGCTCCCTTGAACATGTCGTCATAGGGAGAATCTTCATGTTCATACATTTTCATATTGCAATGAGAAATATGATTTCCTACAATTTGATAAGGGTCATTTTTTCTAAGTTCAAGATCTACCAACTTGATGTCTTCCAGTGTTGTATCTTCTACCTTGGAATGACCAAAGTTAAGCAGTGAACACTTCCCAATCTGTACAGGAAAAAATGGCATAACTTCTTCTGAGCTGCTTTCAATTCTATGTCAATTCCACCTATTATTATTTGGTAGGCCACCTCCCTACACACCAGTCCATCGGGAAGGAACTTCGAAAGTGCATGAGGAGGAATCGAGCACCTAAAAACCCTGACATAGGAGAAACCTTCTTAAATAAACTAATTTGAGATCGCTCCGAGGTTTCCCGTGTTTGGCTCTAAAATACGAGGGGGTGCATAACCATACAAATTTTGGTGCAAAGGTGTCACTACGTAGTGATAGATTTCGTAAAATAAATCTTTAACATTCACCTCCCATAGTTTAGAGTAATAAACATGAATGGGCTCCACACAGGCTGGGTTCTAGCTCCAATTCATCAAGGGGAATGGAGTCATGTAATAGATAACATCCATTAATATATGCAGACATGTAAAAATATGCAGGTTGACCTTTCAATTTTGCAGTTTGGTACTCTGCAATCTCCTTAGTTAGATTATCTGATAAAAATTTACCCCATCTGAAACTGTAACCCTCTACTACTTCGTGTAGAAGTGGCACCCATTCTACAAGGAAATGGGTAGGGATTTTCCTCCCAAAAACTATACATAGCATCAAAACTATATAAACCATTTATTCATTTAATGGAGTTGTGGCATAAATGCCATGGGTATTAGCTCTAAATATCGATGGGATTCCCCACCATTCTTTGATTATACCTAGATATGTTTGATCAAATTATGTACACTCCTTTCTTTGAAATTCCTCTACGAGTTCAGCATTATAAATGTATTTAGAAGTAGGGGACAATTTATACATTACTTTGATGTGCTCAGGTCTGGACAAGCCAACGACGACCTCTTGACTATTTAGAATTCTCCTTGTCTGAATGTCGGTTTTTTCTAAAGCCTAGCTTATCATGTCATTGTATGTCATCAGTCTCGACCGTGTGGCTATTTTATGAAGCTTAGACTCTGCTATGGCTCTGGGTTTATTTTCAGTCTTTTCATTCCCAAAATCATCGGGGAAATTCCTAATCTCATAGTCTAAGACTTCAAAAATATACCTCCATTTGACTGAATCCACGGCATTTGGCGTAGTGTCGGATATAACATCTCCATATGGATTTGAGATTTCACCTGCCTCTCTGGGTGCCATGATGTTTGTGCTAAAATGAAATCTTGTTGCAGAGAAGGAATGCTTAGCTCTTCTGAATGTAACTCGCTCCTGGTCTGAAAGTAAGAATCAAAATTTGAAATAACAAACCTTTATTAACCTTTAATTTGTCTTAAATTTAGTGTATAGATACATGCGATAAAAATTAAATGCTTTAATGGGGATGATACGCCTAGAGATATGCACTTTATGTTAAAAATATCTCTATTAATACATTATAGATACTGCCACATATCGGTGATTCAAAACTGGGATTTCGAAAGGAATGTCATCGAAAATCCCCAAATAGTGAAAAGAGAAAAATTATTTAATATCATTAATCTTGTTTTAAAGTTAAGTTAATTATGTTTAGGCACTTAATTCTTTCAGGATTTTTTGTTTCGTAGTTTCGAGAATCGTGTCCCCAAGAGGTATGACACAAGTAAATCTTGAATCACAAAACTGCGATGGGATTTATTTAGGCACTAACCACTTGTTTTAACCCTTTAATTAATCGTGATTAGGGGTTATTTTTTACTTTTTGTGCATTAGATTATCAAGACTCTGACGACTCTTTAATGCAAGAAATCCCGAATCGTGAAATTGTGATGGGATTTATTATCATTAAATTTTCTTACTTCTTAATAAACATAGCATTATCTTTTAAGGATTTCGCGACTTCAAAAATCGAGGTTTTAAGGAGACTCAAGGTTGACTCTTTGATTTCCCGAATCACGATTGATTAATGATTTGTTAAGTATGTTTAAAACTTAATTAATCATGATTAAAAAGGTATTTCATGAAAAGAACATCATGGCTTTGAAATGTTGTTTAAGTTGAGATTGTTGAAAAAGAACACGTGAAAGGCTTAGAAAGTCTTTAACATTTTTAATTATTACTTTAAAATCGGTTCAATTCCTTTTAAACAATCACTTTTTCGAGACTTTGGTACTAGGAATTTGGACTTGCTATTAAAAAGCATACTTCATAAATAGCCAAACCCCGGAACTCGAATTTCCCGAAAGAACTTTTGACTCCTTTTTAGAACTAAGGGTGGCTCCGTAACCAGAGAAAAACGAAGATTTGGATTTAGAGAAGAAAAAATAAACTTGTTTCAATAGTGACCATGAATGGAGATGTCTCTCGACCTGTTAATCCTTTAGTGACACATGGAATATATTTTGAGGGAAACATGGTGAGTATAGGTGAGATGATTCCAATTGATATCTCCAAGAACCCTGGCATCATTGAAAACATACTCATCAGAGTTGAATGTTCCCCCGAGGATATTAAAGAGTATACTAACTTGTTTAAGGAATTTGGCGACATTGTTTCCTAGCCTTATGTGGAAATCCCAGGAATTGACCCTCATATCATTGAAAATGAAATTTGAAATTACTCGAATGCTAATCTAGTTCGGTAGAAGCTTATCCTAGTTAACCCTTGAGAGGAAGCGACTATCAAAGATGAGGTGGAGAAATTGATCAAGGAGGTTTCATCTACCTTGTTCAATTAATGGCATGGGTGTCCAATCCTTCTCCTGTCAACAAAAAACAAGGTACAATTAGAATATGCATGGATTTTCACGATATAAACAAGGAATGAAAGGAATATAACTTTCCTACCCAATTCATTGATCAAATTATTGATAAGTGTGCAGGATGTGAAGTATTTTCCTTTGTGGAGAGTTTCTTAGGGTACAATAAAATTCAGATCCGACCCAAGGATCAACATAATACTTCTTTTATATTTCCTTGGGGTACCTTTGCATATAATAATATGCCTTTTGGATTTAAAAATGTTGGAGCTACATTTTAGTGGGACATGTTTTTTTCCTTTCATGGTTTCAAACATATAGTCAAGGCATATTTTGATGATCTCACGTCATGTTCTCACAAGAGGTATGATCATCCTGCTCACCTTTGACTTATATTTGAGAGGTGTCTCTACTATTGGATTTGTTTGAATCTCAACACGTGTAGTTTATTTTTTACGCTAGGATGCTTATTGGGATTTATCATGTCCAACAAAGGGATCATGGTCGATCCTCTCAAGGTTGAGGAAATAGTTTAGGTACCTCCCCCATGCACAGTTCCACAACTTCAAAGTCTCCAAGGCAAAGCTAACATTTTATGGTGATTTATTGCCAAATATGCCAAAATAACTAAAGGGTTCATGCATCTTTCAAAGAAAGGGGTCCGATTATTTTGGGATGAAGTGGCTCAATTCTCTTTTGAAGCGTTGAAAATTTCCCTGATGTCTACCCCTCTACTCAGCCCTCCTGATTATGGCAAGGATTTCTTGTTATATTTAGTTGCAACAGATTCTACCATTGGTATGGTATTGGTTCAGGAGGATGAAGTTCTCCAAGAACACGTTAGCTACTACCTTAAACGAGGCTTAGTCAGACCAGAGCTCAACTATACTCATTTTGAGAAGCTAGCTTTGGAAGTTGTCCACACTATCCAAAGGTTTCATAATTACATTATACTCCATATAACCACTATTGTTAGCACTGAGAGTCACCCTCATATTGTGGGAGGATAAGCCCAGTACCCATAAAAAAAATTGTGGAGGTTGGTTTATGAGTGGAGGTCAAATGGACAAAGCTCAACATAAGAATGTTTTAACACAAAAAACTGGTCTAGCATAAGCAAATGAGGTTCTCATTAAATTCAGTTAGTGGTTTAAGGTTAAAGGTGAGAAGGACGAAGACTTAGTGAGGAGAGTGGACAAGTCTTCCATAAGAATCTGGCCTTCAAGTAGCTTGGTGTAGAATAACTTAGGCACAAGAGCACTCTTGAACTTAAGTTTAAGATACTAAAACATATCACAACAACATTATAATCAAACCTCCATTACAATAAAACCACAACACCTCATCTGGATCATCCATGTAGGAGTGTTTCAGCATAAGTGGAAATGTATCATAGAAACATTATAATCAAAATTCCATTAGAATACAACTACAACATCTTGTCTGGATCATCCATGCACGAGTGTTTCAACATAATAGGAAACAAGATGGTGAAAGAAACTGACTTCTATTAATGAGAAAGTCTCAGGTATCATACATAACCAGAAAAAAATATTTGTTATCAAACCATTAAAAAATAGGGATCTCTTCTCAACCATCTACCTTAACATATTCTTGAACTGATGTATTTATACCCAAAAACAATGGAAAACTACTAGGAGCACGAGTTCACCATCATGTTCAAGGATTTTCCATCTACGCATCATTTTTTCATACTTTGCATGTATCTTTCTGTCAAATGCAAGATTATATCAGCATGGGACTACAGTAAAAAAATTCCATCATAGTACCTCGGGCTGATAGCTCTGTCTCCACGGCTAGACCCTCCATGCCTTCTATTTATAAAGTGATTCAAGGTTTCAACTACCATTCCTTGTTCATTAAATGATTTCACCTCGAGATTAGGATATGGCTTGATGACTAGGGGGAGGTCACTTGCTGTTATTGGATTTGGCACTAAATGAGCATATGATTTCGGGGTTGTTGAAAGTGGTTTGGACCCACACCGCTTTTGGGCCCGAAACTCACCACCTTCCACCACGTAGCTCTCCCAAAAAATCATTTTTTAGATTTCGTCAGCTCAAGGATTTTAACGCCTGAGTATGTTGCGGCCATGAAATGAAGCATGGCCATTGAACTGGTCACGATCTACGATCTAGATGCACCTACTAAATTTAGCTCTACCGCTAAATTTTATCTGTCTGCTAATTCTAGGATGCATTAAAAGTGTGCATGGAGATGGCGCTAATGTTTTTTCCTTGTGCAAACAAATGACTTGGTCAGCCTGCAAAAAATGAAAAATACCCATGACAACTTCATGTGATAACATTGACTCCATAGGGGATGGCATGCTCCCTGTGAGCTACCAAGAACACACTTTTTTAGTGTCTTATTCTAGGGCTATGGGGTCACTTATTCAGACAAAAATAAAAAGAAAAAGTGTTATTTACAATGAATGAAAAGAAAATGATTTCTTAAGAAAAATATCTTTTCAAAAAGTGCCCATTGATAGGGCCACCAAAAACTTCAGAATCCTCCAAGTTCTTCAATTTATAAGTGTTATTTGAAAATTCCTCAGAAATCTTGAAAGGGCTAATCCATAAGGCTTCAAATTTACCATGTGTTGAGGAAAATATATGAATTTATCTTACTCAAGCATTTTCAGACTTTACTTGGCTAAATCAAAGTAGACAAAAATATCACCCTAAGTTTATAGCCAATAAAAATAATGTCCTAAATCACAAGTATAAATTACGAGTGCTTAGGCTAGTCTTTTATCAACAAGAAACTTGTAGGAAATTCATTTTTTATGTAATTTAATGAACATAATAGTTGTTGAAATAGATGTAAGAACATAAGTAAAGACACCAATATGATAATCAAGAAAATTGAGACATAAAAAAATCCTTTATTTCATTCCAATTCACTAAAGAGGCATTTTCTTTACAAAATCTCATACAAAAATCTTGGACCAAAGTCAAACTTAGACATCCTTGATGAAACATACAAAAGGACCTCTGACAGAAAACCAAAATTGAACTCTAAGAGATATATTAGCTTTCCATAGATTAATACCCACTCGACTCTGCACAATAGCCTTTATCATTCATGAAAATTAATTCATAAACAAACAAGTCTACACATACTATCAAAGATAGATCAACACCTCTGAAAAACAAGTGTCTGAATGATTTGATTCAACCCTGAATATTGTTGTCTACAATAAGACCCTGTTATCACAAAAGAGAATTAGGTTGTGATGAATATATGAATGAATGAAAAATGAACTATCTCAACATAAACTCAAAGATAAAACCTTAGCATGCTTCTACTTCTATCTCCTCTCTTTGTTCCCCCCATTCCTTTTGATTTTAACAAATTAGAATTTGTTGAAGTAGTTGAACCAACTCATTAGTTAAGCTAACTAAAGACTCAACTAACTTTAGTTAAGGGGAAAAAGTAATAAACATAATAGGGTCATAAATAAATAATAACTAGTAGGTGGGACCGCTTGTGACTCCCTTTAGTTCATAACAATCATAACATAACCATTAGTTAAGAAAACACACCTCCTTGTGCCTCCCCTCAACATATTTACTTTTTGGCTCATGAAAATTTGAAAATATTTAAAAATAATACTCATATATCCAAAATAAAACATGTTGTCCAAAATCCATGAAATCAACTGTCATAAATCAATAGATAACATAAAATTTAAAAGCCATATTTCCCAGTCTGTGATGCAACCCTTCCTTGGTTGTTGCTGTCACCTCTTGATTTTCCTGAATTTTCCTTAGGCTAGGCAGAGCCTTTAGTATTTATCTCATTGATCATGTGGGAACAATCATCCCTCAAATGCATCCGTGAAGACACGGATTTGCCAGAGTCAATGAAGGGTGAAGAAGGGGCAGTAATTGTTTTTCCTTTATCAAATACACGATGGGCTTCAATCTTCAATATATTTATAGCATGGGAGGATTGCACTAGCGAGTGGTTAAGGGCATATTGGAAAATGGTGTTTAAAGGTGGAGGAGCAAGCAAGGTCAAGTTGGGCCAGTCATGATGTTGGGAGACTGTTGGGTGGACAATCTCATGCCATCCATCATTTTCAGGGACCTCAATTTGTAAGGAGACATGAGGAGGTTTAGGGATACTACGGGCTTGTGGGGTTTGGAAAGGAGGCCTTTCAAGCCTAGGTTGGACTATTCCCTATCCAATCCAGTTAAAGAATCCAACATGAAAGAATTGGCCAAGATCTCCTGAATCAACATCAAAATGTATGGAGAACCTACGCCTTCTTGGGCCTCGGTTCCACCTACCTCTACCTCTGTTTCCTCGTCCATAGATTCCTGAATGAAAAAACTCATCCTGCATGTGTAATCGAATAGAAAATAGTATTTTAAATAACCATGCATGAAAACTCTTAAAAATATGAAATAGATTTGGCTCAGAATGTATTAAACTCATGCAATTCAATCCATACATATTGTTTTAATGTTAATCAACGAGCAGGGGGGTGAAAAAAGGTTCAATGATACATGAGGGGTTTGTAATTAGTGAAAAAAAATGATATAATGAAAGGGGAGAAGAAATGGTCACTTCTCAATGACAACAACAATAAACTATAAAACAAGCCAATAAAACATCACTACAATCCACCCAAAACACTACCACTTTCATCTATCTCAACACAAAAATTCCCTTGGCTGTAATCAACTTCAAAATAGGGGGTGAAAGAAGGATATGGGATATGTGAAGGGTTTGTAATTAGCAGAAAGTGACATCATGGAAGGGGAAGAAAACAATTATTGTTCATAAAATTAATCAATCGATCCATAACATATTCTGTATTAAGGCTAGATGTACCATCCAATTGATAATCATTTGACTAAATAAAAATTCTTGTACATTTAACTAGTTTATTGTTCATTAATCAAAACTTTAACACAGCGTGTTATCACATTTATTTGTAAGGGGGTGTTTTCCTAAGAAATGGACCCCTTTGGAGAAAAAATGACAAGAATTGGGCTAAAACCCACTTAGACTAAGTTTTGTGTGCACAGGCGCGTCTCGCTAAGCGGCACGTAGATCTGGGGGGCCGAAATCCATGCACCCAGATCTATGACACAGGAGCCATATCGGACCTCCCCGACATTCTACCTTTAACAAGGGAGGGGTCCGAGTTAGTGGTTTTAAAATGTGGGGCCCCCACTAATGTGTCTCCCTCTCCTTAACTCGAACCCCCCTCGCCTAAAACCTCTTACCATTGCCTACCCCCTCTAAGTAGACCACTTATTACCATCCTTTATTTCTACTACCCCATGCTGACATTTTTCTTCCACTCCATATCTCACCTCTGCCCATCGTATCACCCGCTCTCCCTCCTCATGTCATGATGGTACACCTGTCCTCTACTCACCCTCAGACCATGTCCCTTATCACTCTCGCCTACCATCTCCTGCCAAGTGTTCTAATCCTCACTACCTTCTAGGCATATGGTCCCCATACTATCCAGTGCCATGACCTTTTTATCTACCCCCACTTCGTCACCTTGTGCCACTTCATCGCCAACATGTCCCAGTGCAACACCCACATTTTCCACCACCGATATTTTCCCGGTCACCTTCCATCTACCAAGACTATCCACATGGGTGTCTTTTGACTCACCTCCACGTCGATGGAACTATTTCCCCAGCCAGATCCTTGTCCACATCTGCCATCTGGGTCCCCTTGCAATAGGTCAAAAAAGAAGCAGGTAGCCAAGGGAAAACCACCATGTCATCCAGTGCATGCATTGACTCTGACCACTCATATCCCAATGAAGAAGTTAATGTAAATAAGGGAGGTGGGTGAGACATCGTCTCCTTCCTTAAATAGAATGCTAGAAAGAGACAAATCACAAAGAAAGGATGCTAGTCTGGGCTGATAGATATCGCATCTGACAGAAGACTTCATTGGCAGTCTGGCTAATGTCTACATGTGCATCCTGATAGAGAAAATCACCAATGAAAAGCCTTGAACTCATGACATGATCGCACCTTCAGCAGGGGAGTGAGTTCTAAGTATATGTAGGCATTTTTTCTATTTTGTTAGTGTCGATGGTGGAGCAGAGCTCCTGATTGTAAATTTTTAGTAAAAGCCTATGGTTCTCTGGTTATGTTATGCATTTGAGATTTCCTGTCTAATGAAAGTCAATTTCCCTTTCATCTCTTTGTAATGATTGTATTAGAACACTCGTGCATGGGAGATCCAGTTGAGGATAGTTGTGTTTGTGTGATGTATGTTTGATCATAGTGACACCACTGTCGGTTTTAATCAGTTCCCTGTGTTTCTTTTCTTCCAACACTGAATGACCCAGGCATGGATGATCTAGGTGGGCGATTATTATTGAATCATGATGTATGATTGATTTCAGTTCAAGATAATTTCATTTATTTCCCTGTAGCTCTGATCCAAGAAGATCTTGTCTTTCGAGTTTTCATCTCCTTTGGTTGCTGAAATACCAGACATCCACACCAAACCACTTGATATTCTTTAATTTCTTCCCCCTACTCACCACTATAAAGCAAATCACTTACCGAAGTTACATCAAGACCTCACTTGTCTATGCATGCCAACCAAGTTTTTTGAGTTAAAGCGATATAATCTTGAGACTATGCCCATTAGACCACCTTTAAATTTATTTACTGTGACATACAAATTGATGGGCCTTAGGATTACCTATGCTGCAATCCAGAGGTGACTTCCAACGCCAACATTTCTGGCGCCGATGTCAGGGATGAAGTTGAATATTTTCCTTGGGATTGAACGACAAAGCTTACTGGTTCTAAAGGTGCATCAGAGCCCAGTACATCAAGATTGTGATTGTGCACTTGGAGACTCCACTATGGTGACTCTGTTAAGGCTAATCCACTGACGACTCCATTGTTTTAGTTGTGGTTTCTAAAGGCATTCACTTGAGTTTGAGTCCCCAACTACCCTTAGCAACACCTGAACCCGACCTAGAGAAAATTATCATAAAGGGAAATGCCCTTCGAGAGAGTACTTCTACTGCTAAACCAGGTATTTCTAATGATTTTCACTATTCTATAGGAAATCAAATTTCTTCTTTTCAACCTTCTGTTATAACTATTGTTGAAGTTTCCCGAATTGTAAATTTTAGGAGTTTTCCTGCTGAGTTTTCCCCTCCTGGTTTGGGATTGGGGGGAGAAACCCTTGTCACTCCACTCTCCCCTGAAATTATACCATGGTTTATACCCAGCGCCTCAAAATATTTTCCTACCCTGAGCTTCACCACTCCTCCTCCTATTACTATTGCCACTACCATAGAAATATTGACCCTAGTTCCCTCAAGCCCTCCAACTCTTTCCCCAAATCCTTTGTTGTTTTCCTTTCCTCTTGGAAGCTCAGTTATAGCCTCCCCTGTTCTAACACCTTCACCTCCTAGTTATCCTCCACCTCACATCCCTATGGTAGGTGCTAATCCTCCTAGAAACAAAATGGATGCCATAGTGGTTGCAAGATATTCCCCCTTGGTATTACCTCATCCCATGAATGTTCTCCTTGTTGGAGATTACCTGAAATATATGCCCAAGTTCACTAGAGAAGAGGACATAAATACTGAAGAGAACCTTTTTTCCTTCTACAACTATGCATACAATCTAAATATTGAAAACAAAGATGTCTGGATGAGATTCTTTATCCAGAGCCTTGATGGTGAGGTTAGGAAATGGTTTAGGGGATTGACCCCTGGATCTATTGTTAGGATTGAATCTCTAGATGATGTTTTCTTGAGGCAGTGGGGGGATAAAAAAGATTTTATGCATTACATCACATAGTTTGGATACCTGAAGAGAGAAGAAGGAGAATATGCCTCTGATTGAGGGTTGTTGTGGGGTATTCTACCCTACGGACTAACAAGCTAGGGCTCTAAACTTGTACGTAGATCATGACCCTTAAGACTTAAATTTTGACCTTCTACCCAAAATCTCGACCCCTTTTCTCATGCAAACATGGGAAGAATCAACTAACCTTTTTATCGACGGTTGAAGTAGATCCTCCATTGAGCCTTTATCTCCTTCCTGCTGCTGCTCCTTCCACAAAGCTTTCCTGCAATCAAGACAAATCTACACATGCATGCTATTGATCTACTAGGGGGTTAGAGATAAAATACAAATCAAATAACATAGATAAGACTCATGTATTCGGGACGGGAAAAGTATCTTTTTTATTAATCTCAATATGAATCAACTTACAATGATTTCTGAGATCGGCCACCGTTCCTTGATCCTGATCCTGGGCTCCTCCTCTTCTTTTGTCCTCCAACTGCTATTGCTTGAGTTTATCCTAAATCTTGAGGCAAGGCTAAAGGGTCGGGACAACCGCGAGCTGATTCAGTTCTGAGCGCGGGTCTGTCTGGTTGCCTTTCAGCCTTGGTGGGGCAGTCATCCCCTCCTGTGGTGAGAAGTGCTCCTTTTAGGGTTTGGAGTCTGGAGCTGCACAGTCAGCAGGTTAGGGAATCTTATCCTTAGCCTGTGTTTGTTAGTTAACGTTTTGATAGAAAAGACAAAAGAGAAAAAATATTAGATTTATGGTTTTTAGGCAAGTGTTAGAATTGGTACTATCTTGATTGCTTTTCTCGCATTTTCGTGCTTTGATTCTATTTGCGATCTGCACTTTAAGCCAGAGTTTCTTTGCTATGATTTTTCCTCCTTTGAATAGTACCCCTACCCCTCCTTTTATAGGCTAGAAGGATCTAGGGTTTTAGGCAAACTCTCGGCCATGCATGGCGAAGAGTTCCAGTTAACTGACAAAAAGATGCTCGTCCCAGCGGAAACTTTCCTTATTTTTTGCTTTGTTAGGTAAATGCGGGTTGTAGTGGGTTAGCCCGCGGTCACCCACGTGCAGTAGAAGTCCAGCAAGCGGTTATCTACACCCAGTGAAAGGTTAGGATGCGGGTTCCTTGTTTTAAGTGGTTTTTTTAGGATTTGTTCAACATGGCTTTGGCTAGGAAGAGGCATGAGTTGGCCTGATGCCAGGTAAACCTGTGTGGTGCATTTTAGGGTTATAACAGATTCCCCCTAATGTGTGAGGTCAGAAGAGCATCTGATGGCCGAAATACATTACCAATTCTTTACCAATTTGTACTGAGATGCTGAATGAGTGAGCCCAGGAATCAGGAATCGGGAAGTGCCTTCTGCAAAAAATATCAAATGTCTCACCGAGGAAGGCATACCCATGCTCGGGCTAAATCAGAACCATGTCTACCAATCAAATACATTGTAGATCGATGTCAAATAACTATAAAGAGTAGCCGCGAACAATACACAGCGGAGCTACATCTCGAAATCAGAAAGATATACAAAGAAAGTATCCATCTCTCAGAAGCTGATTCGGCCTGATGG